>JAUFNR010000280.1:0-52701 GCA_031216915.1 Pictodentalium vernedei
CTCTCTCCTCGGACGTTTCAAATAAAATGTAAATGAATAATGAGAATTAAGGGAATAAAAATCAAGTATTGGTCGTTAATTAAAATACATTTCTTTGGAGATATTTGTGGCGATAAATTTTGAGAGCTGCAAGATATCTAACTGTTCGTGAAAATACAATATATATGCATCAAAATCTGAGTAGATTAGTACTCTAGCCAGAGTTGTCATACATGCTTCTTCAAGAAGCATGTATGACAAATCTGGGTAGAGAGAGCCAGTCTACTCAAATCTGTCACCCTCTACCAAGAGTTTTCGTTCATGCCTCACATATAACAAGACTTGTTATATGCGAAACATGAACGACAACTCTGAGTAGTGAGTGGTAGATTTGAGGTACTGGTATAGGGCCGAAGATTTTAGCCTCCCCAACCACACACCAACTGTAAAGTACATTTCGTCGGACCTGGTTTAGCTAAAAATGAGCTATTTTTCGAGGCTTTTTGAACAGGAATGCAGCTTCCAGAAGTGAGGAAATGGCTTCTTCTTGGATCCAAAAATCAAAATTTTCTCACAGCTGGCCGAACCATGGTTGGCCCGGTGTGGTCTAGGACCCACGATTGCCTGCGTTTCTGCCCCCACACTTTTAAATACATTTCGCCGGCCCTGCACTTCTAGTGCTTGTGGAGACAAAACCATTGCTAAAACACTCCATTGAGTTGAGAGTCAACCCCAGATAGAAGCAAACTTTTCAGTTTTTAGACATTTAAAGTCTCTAACATTGGGAGTGCGGTGGCTCAGTGGTAGGCGTGGGCTTCTATGCTACAGGTCCCGAGTTCGATACCCATCCGAGACTACCCGCATTGTGTACTTGGGCAAGGCACTTTATCCCGGTTGCTTACATGGGGGCACGATGCATACTGCATGTCAATGGGGCACATGTCTTCAATCACGGAGCTTGAACAGAGTTCGAATGTTCAGGAGCTGACAGTTGCTCGTCAATGCTTGGTGGTTCTCTCCGGGTGCACCGGCTTCCTCCACCAGTAAAACTGTCACAGTCACGATTAGCCATTGTGCATAAGTATGTGACCTTAAACACTAATAAATAAATAACCACTAACAGTTGGAAATTCCATCTATACCATGCTCACCTCTATCACTACCTGTGAAGAGCCTGTATGTTAAATTTTAGCTTTTAACTTCACTACCGGTGTAAAGCTTCTAATTCCATTCCAAAAATTTACACCTATAATAGGAATCACATCCAACTTGACCTCTGACATGACCCAATTTGCCGACTTCGATACATTCACACTTTGCGATGTTTCTTTCAAACATACAATGTTTTGCGGTACCTACAATTAAATATTTGAAATAAAATTTAAGAATTGTTAATAAAAATTTGACTGAAAAAGCAAGATAAATTCAATCAACTTTGACGATGTGTCCAGCTGTCACTCAAGCATTGATGTGCAGCCACAAGTACTGCCCATCAGCACAGATGTACACTCATGTGTTTGCAATAGAAAGTATTGTTTTTTCTCCATTTTAAGTGACAAAGTCAATTATTTATTAAGAGCTTGGTATAAATAAAACAAATAGGTACTAGAGCTGGTAATCAGATTTAAATCACTTGTAGAATAAGGGTTTTAACTACTTGGCAGAGCCTCATGGTTAAATCCCGGCTTTGTCCTACTCATGATTTAGATCTGATTACCCTGGTACCTATTTATTCTATATAACCATTAACTGGTAGAGTACTGGAAGCCCATATTTGGGCTTTATTCTTCAATGCCAGTACTGCAATAAAAAGGCTTCATATTCTGTGGATGTGCTTCATATTATCTTTGAAATGATATTATTTTATCTCTTTAAGATTTGCCTTGTTACAATATATGGGAGAGTGCCTGCCCAGGCACTCTCCCATATATTGTGACAAGGCAAAGATGCACAAAGAAATTTTAAGGACCAAAAATAATTTAGCACTTTGCCAGTTAACAGTTGGGAAAATCCATACCCTATGGTAGTAGATTTTGTGGTATTTTATCTGTAGCTGAGATCGTTTGTAACAGACATATAGTGATATTTGAAGCATATTTTATGGAATTTTATAACTTGTGTCAATACATGCATTGCTTGTTCTGAGGTTAAATAATGTCTCAATATATTACAAGATTTTGTATTCAATTAGCTGGAGTTCGCTCTATGTAGTAATAACACGACTAACAGAGCACAGTGGCCCTGTGGTTAAAGTACTGAATTTCAAACTGAAAGGTCATTGGTTCGATCCTGGCCAATGTAGGGCCCTGCGAATGACACATTTACGAATGATATCTTGAATCGAATTATTATTATTCGAAATAAAATCTCAAATCAAATTCTGGGCATCTTGAAGATAACTGATAAGTGGAGGGGGACTGGAAACCAGATTGTTCTGTTTGTGACAGCTCAAGTCACGACTGATAAAATATTCCAGCTACATCATCAAGGCATGCCTTCCTGGAAGGCATGCCTTGATGATGTAGTTGGAATACTACCTAGGAACGGGTGCTCAATTTTCCAGCACTAAGCACTGCACAGAGCTAGCCGCTAGAAACAGGTCATTGTAAACATTGTTTGGAAACTTGAACTTTGTTTTCAACAGTGGTAGAGACTAGTGAGACTGGAATTAGCATGGGAGGTGGCATGGGTCAGATGCTATTTATGTTAATATATACTATTAAAAAAAGTAGGGGATATCCAAACTGATGTTGTTAATTTCAGAAAATGGTATTAGATATGAGTGATTGGACACATAATAATGTCACCGACCCACAAAAACTTTGTTCAGGTTTTTTGCACGAGCGCTCCGTTATGTCTGTGGGTTACGTTTTGAAATTTTCATTTATACTGGACGAGTTTTTTTCGAAGGTCTCATCGTTCTTTTCTTGGTATAATCTCGTTCAATAGTTTCTGGTCGAAACATAACTTTTGAGGTATGCGAAGACTGACACGGGATGAACATTTACGTGCCATTGGCATGTTGGAAGCTGGCAACAGACAGACTGCAGTGGCTTAAATCCGAAACGTTACTCAATCGGTGATTAGCAGGTTGTGGTCATGCTACCGTCAAACAGGCAATGTTGATGCCAGACGTCAGTCAGGTCGTCCAAGGGTGACAACTGCTAACCAGGATCGTTTCATCTCAACCACAGCATTACGTAACCGCCATCAAAGTGCCTCAAATTGGACAGCAGCTGCACCGAGTGACAGATGTGTGAGTCAGTGGTCAGACTATCCGAAATTCCCTACACAGCTGAAATTTGTAATGCTCGACCACCTCAAATAATTCCACGTTTGACTGAACATCACATCGCAGCAAGGAGTAATTGGTGTGGAGCATGACAGTGCTGGGACAATCGTCGGTGGCTAGCAACGTCATTTTTTTCCGATGAATCAAGGTTCACTCTTGACTTCCAAGACAGGCGAAACAGTGTGGCAGCGGCAGAACGAATGATACCATGACGTAACTGTTAGGCAGCACAATCGTTTCGGTGATGGATTGGTTATGGTGTGAGGAGGCATAACCATGACAAGCAGAACAGCATTACATGTCATCCAAGGGCATGTCACAGGGCAGTTCTGCTGTGGCAACATGTTGGCAGCTCATGTCCATTTGCGTGACGTCACGGCCATCGATTCCTTTTCCAAGATGACAATGCAAGAGCACACAGGGCCTGTGTCGCTACAGAGTTCCTCGAGGAGCAGAATGTCACTACACTGGCCTTGGCCAACACCAAGTCCAGGCCTTTCACTTATTGAGCACATCTGGGATATGTTTGGCAAGCACCTGTGACAACACCAACAGCCCCCCTACCAATGTCCAGGAACTCGCCGCTGCACTGCAGGAATAATGGAATAACATCAGTCAAGCAGATATTGGACGTTTGGTGTGGAGTATGCCACGTCGGATCCGCGCTTGTCTCACGAATCGAGATGGATTTACAAGGTATTGAGGTCTTGGACTGAATGCGATAAATTCTCTGACTGACTATCCATGTCTTCTATGGCACAGTGCATAGTATGTGTGCTTGTCAGACACTCAACTATCGCTGAAATCATTCACCAGATGTCACAGTGCAATGCCTCAACTGTCTTTTTGATGAAATATATTTCTTCAAATATCTCACTTTCATCAAATATCCCCTACTTTTTTTGAATAGTATAGATGAAATTACGCTCTGTCTATATTTTTAGCATTATTTAAGTACAAATTCCCCTCTGAACTATATGTTTTTTGAGATGACAACAATGACTAATATCAAGCTATGTTCCGATGCAAAGATTCGAAAGGAAACGAATCGGGCAGCTTATTTCAAATCGAATATCAACTTAAGATTCAAAATCAAATCGCGGTGACCTTGAACTTAAATTTTCATCAGTGTTGGTTTCTGTACTGTAATTAAAATTCTGCTTGGCCGACTGAAGCCAAACTTGGCATGTCGGTTTAGGCATGATGAGTGGTGGAACCCTATTCACTTTGGGATCATTGTGCCAAAGGTCAAGGTCACGGTGACTGAACTTCAATTTTTATCAGTGTTGGTTTCTGCTATGTAAAGTTCCGCTTGGCCAACTGAAACCCAACTTGGCATGTGGGTTAGGAATGATGAGAGGAAGAACCCTATTTATTTTGAGGTCATTATGCCAAAGGTTCAAGGTCCTTAAACATTTACCAGAGTTTTCTTCTCTAATCAAAATTTTGCTTGCCCGATCGATTCTAAACTTGGCCTATGGGGTGAGCATGATGAAAGGAAGAACCCTATTTATTTTTTAGGTTACAATGCCAAAGGTTAAGTTCACAGTGACCTTGAAATTGAAATTTTATCGATCACAGCTTGTTTTGGCTCTCTTAATTATTAAAATTATGCATTCTTGATCGAAACCCAACTTGGAATGTGGGTTGAGCATGATGACAGGAAGAATCCTACATATCTTTAGATCATTGTTCCAAAGGTCAAGGTCACAGGGACCTTGAAATTTTATCAGTCCACATCGAATCCAGACTTGACATGTTATAAAATACAGGTACTCTTTTCTGTATCATTTGAGTAAATAAATACCAACAGTGGCTGTGCTAATTTAATGTAATATATTACCAAGGTTACTGTATCAGGGTGATTTTTCGGTGGATTTTCCACCCTTGGAGGCTACCTCTAGTTTAAAATATTAGTCAGTTTTTCTTTCCCAGAACTGCCAATCAAAATCTTTTGATATTTCATGTACAACATCCTGAATTGGGGACAGACTGTAATTTGTTTAAATCACTGGGAACACTGGGGAAGTACTGCGATGTTTTTACTGGTAAAATTGGATCCAGTCACCAATACTTGGTGGGGGGGGGGGGGGGGGGGGGGGGGGGGGGGGTGAGTCCTCTAAAATATGCAACATGGGTATAAACGATCGACTAAACCAAACATATCTCCATGTTGCAGTCACAATTAGCCTTTGTGCAAAAATATTTGACACTAGGTTCATATTTGGTTCCCTCACATAACCAAATTTTAACTTGCCAAAACTGGCCAGCACCCTTCTAAAAAATTGCCGATTAATTTTCATTATATTTTCATTTTTTGTCTCAAAAACATAGGTTATGACCATTCATTGGAATGAGCTCTTAGAGCTCGTTCCAATGAGGAGTCATAACCTATGTTTTTGAGACAAAAAATTAGTTATTCAAGAATTATTTTGGCAAGTGTCGTCTGCTTTTCATGTTAGGTAAAGGGTTAAAATTCTCTTTCTTTGATAATTGGTATACACCATCCTTAAGGGGGGTCAGATTTAAATTTGTTCAAATCCACTCCCTTGGTTCATATTTGGGATCTCTATGGGAGCCTGAATTTTAACTTAGTGCATTGTGGTGAACATTCTTTAAAAAATGTTTTTCAGATTCCTCCTTCAGAATCTCAGGATATGTAGTACACTGTATCCTTAAGGGAGTCAGATTCAAATTTGTTCAAAACACATCCCTGGGTTCATATTTTGGGATTATTATTGGAGCCCAAATTTTAACATAGTACAACGTGAAGAAATTTCATGAACAATCTTCCTCTTCATGTAAACCATTCAGAATCTTTAGTTTGGTCAACTCAAGGCCTATTGGATCATATATTGGCATATTATGAGAGCCCAGATTTTGAGTCAGTAATATGAGTAAATTTATGAAATATTTTTCCTCATAACTACCAGTCAAATCTTATCAAGAGTGTACCTTGACCCTATGTAGTAACTCCAGGGTCATCACAGACCATTCATCCCATCTAACTTTATCCAGTTTGCTAAAAATGATTCTTTGGACATTTTGTTCATACTTCTCACAGTGCTTGCTTGTTATTACCCAGTGGTGGTCAAGTTAACAGACCTTTTGACCATTCTGACTTTAAACTGGCCAATGGACTGACCTTGTTCATGCATCATGCAATGCTTGGACATGAGTCAAGGGTGTGTCATGACCTTGTACCAAGGTTATAGCTCCAAGGTCAATAGCATTGACCATGTTTTCTAACTTTTTCCAGTCCATACAAATGATTCAGTGAAATATTTTGTTCATTTTTAATACAATGAATGCTTATGAATCAATAGTGTGTTGTGACCTTGGCCCAAGTTCATAACTTCAGAGTAGAGATTGGCAGTTTTCAAATTTCATGTCGTTTTCGGTTTCATTCAAAGAGTTGGGTTTTTGGTTTCAGTTTTGGTTTTCATTGTACAAACATAACTATACATTGCATTTGCATATAAGAAGATTTATTTGATGCCAGTCAGTGCCACAGGGACTCCCTTTCCAGGGCAACGTGCCTGTGTAATATACCGGTACTCTGATTCCCTAAGCATAATGTATTTGCATAAATTATCTCAAGAGTTTCAAGTTCGAGAGAAATGATTTTTGCCTTCAGTCTCTTGCAAAATTAGCAACCCCCCCCCCCCCCCCCTCCCAAAAATACCTGTGTTTAGGGTAACCCGACACACGCTAAAAAATTATGTTGACCATAAAAGTAAAAAATCGCTCATGTAGGTCATTGTAACCCTAAATTTCCATCTATCTTCAACTGTGATTTTGATGCTGGCTTTGGAGTTCAAACTTTTAAAATTATGTGTAGAAATAAATATTTGCCATTATAAATGTGGAACAAGTGACAAGTTCCAGCACTGCAAAGGAAATCGCATTTGATAAACAGATGAACATTTAATGAACGATGCATAAGAAGTAATTTTGTCACCTACTTTTGCGGTAAATGCCACACTCGAATGCAATACCAATTAGTGCAGCTTTTCTGAAAAAGGGGTATCGCGACTGAAGCTTGAAAACAAATTAACTTTAGGTTGTTTCTCTCTTTATTCTGAAAAGCGAAGACCTGATTAGAGTTTTTCAGCATTGAAGTTGAAAACCACGACAACGGGTTTCCTGTAATTCAACAGTTTCAGGTTTGGTTTTGATAACAAAACCGAAACCGAACCGAATTTTCAGTTAACCTCCCATCTCTACTCCAGAGTCAAGGTCACAGATATGTAAACTCAGTTATTTTCAGTGAACCCGATTAAGTCACAGGGTTCATTGAGAATAACTGAGTTTACATATCTGGTTCATACTACACGGAGTGCTTGCTCATTATTACTCAAGGGTATGTCAAAACCTTGACTCAAGGTTATAACTTCAAGGTCATGGTAAAACTGTTCATCCATTTTAACTTTGTACGGTCTGTATCAAATGATTCAGTGGGCATGTCTTGTTCATACTTTACATGCATGTATACAATACTCGCCCATGACATCAGTGTGTAACTCGGGTATGTAATGATATTCACTCAAGATCATAGCTCTAAGGTCAAGGACACAAGCCATACATCTGTTTTAACATTACTCAATCTTAATAAAATGAGTCAGAAACCAGTTCTTGTCCATATATCACACAATGCTTGCTTATGACTCAAATGCACATCATGACCTTGATTCAGGATCACAGACCATTCACCTTTCATGGCATTCACTAAAACAAAACTTATTTGTAGGTTTGTATACAATTTATTTTCACTGAAATTTGACAGCTATTTTTGTTTAATAGAGTAACTAGTGTACTACAAACTTTTGCTGTCATGTTTTCTGTTTTGGAGACAAAGAGAGGGAGTGTATCCATCACCTTTGCTGATATATTATTATTTTTAGCATAACTTTACAAAGTCATGATCCAGACCAAGATTCCTTTAGCACTGTCTACAGATTGTTTTTATGAAGGGATTTCATTATATCTTGGTAGGATAACTTGGTATGATATCTAGATGAGACTGTCGTATTTTGGTCACACTAGACTGTCACATGACCTAGATTCCTTTAGCAAAGTCCACAAGTCATATTTATGAAGGGATTTCATTGTAACTTGGTAGGATGACTCTTTTTGGAATGATTTTACTGTAACTTGGTAACTTTCCTTGACATACATACATTAACTGTGAGGGCCACATTAACCCAAGCCTCAATTCTTTACTACAGTCTACACCTCAAATTATTCTTATTGAAAACATGGCATGTAGGGAACAGAAATTAACATATTCTCAATTATCACAATTCTTGTCTCATTTCATAATCCTTTCATAAACATTAAACAATATACTTTTCATCAAATGCTACACACAGTCAACTTAAGCTACAGTGTCATTGACACTTTCATTTAAAAATGCCACGCTACAAGCAAGAGAAGTGTTAGTTAAGTATTTTTTGGTCATAAATAATTGTTTTGTATGAAGGGATTTCATTGTATCTTGGTAGGATAACTTGGTATGATATCCAGATGAGACTGTCGTATTTTGGTTACACTAGACCGTCAAATGATTTTTTTGGTCATAAATAATTGTTTTTACAATTTGGTGGAGAGTGCATATTGGCCCCATTCAGTAAATTGTAACAATACAATTTTTTTTTAAACATTTTTTTTCAACTGCTGTTGGCTTAATAAATTTAGGAAAACCTCTGTTCTCACTCCCTGCACCTCCTGCAAAACTAAATTAAAGAGAACCATAATTGGTCCCCTAAAGCTATAAAAAAGGCAAATAGCTCTCCTTAATTTGGGTACAATCTCAAACTCAAATTTTTCATTAAAATCAGTGAATATGGCTCCCCTGGAATGACTTATGGTTGGCTGTAGTGGCTCCCCCATGATTTTCAAATTATCAGGCCTGCTGCTGAGTAAATCGAATGCTAAACGCATACAATTTAAAGCAACCAAGTGGTTTTCAGTACCTTCATTTCTTATCAACCTACCTCAGTTGTTTACTACAGGCTTGCACTACAGTGGAAGAACCTAACTCGGATAAAATACTCTCTATTTTAATCTTTCCTAAGATTTGGGAAAGAAAAGTGGTGTAAAAACACCACGAAAAAATAAGCCAAAACTGGGTCGAGCGCCATCGGCGCACACCCAGTATGGGATGCTCTTCCATAGTACAAATCCACGACTACCGTTAAACAGTGCGCAATGCATCAATTCGTCATTCTTTTGATTTTCCGCACACATGGTGGATGTATGCCATCATTGCTCAGTGACAGAGATATTTTAACTTGTCGATAATGGTTTTCCTGTGACTGGATTTATGGATCTGAAGATCGTATAATAACAGGACTGTGTTTTATATATTCTCGTTTATATTTTTCAACCACATTCTCATTGTATATTATTTACTATTCCGTTTTCGCGAATGTTTTGTTTTCGACATCACGCGATTCGACAGTGAATTTTTCGGTTGATGAATTATTGTTTTTGGAGTTAGATGTCAATCTGGGACTGTCTGGACAGGATTTCTTCACTCTGTTGAGGGCTGAATTTCTGTTTTTTCGGTCCCTGTCGACCGTCTGGGTTCTGTCATGTACCCACCGTTTTTTTTCTGCCACCTTCTCTCGTAGTTGAGGGTGTTCTTCTACTTTCTGTTTCTGTTGAGTTCACCTTTTTCTTCTACTGCTCTCACCTCTGTTATTTCCAGTTCGGTTCCTTTAGGGCAATTCCTTTTGCCCTCGCCTTGGTGCGTTCTCGTGGCCGTTTCTTCCGCACCCACGGGTGGCGCGGGTGGTGTGGGACGCTGTCGTTTCGGGAGCCTCCCGACTCGACCACGTGTGGTGTGAGTTTACCCCCTCTGTGGGGGATGTGCAGCTCCTGCGGGGGGTGGGGAATGCTATCGTTTCGGGGTCGCCCGATTCGACCACGTCTAGTGAGAATTGCTCCTCCTCCGTGGGGGATGTGCAGCTCCTCCCACACCAGCGGGGGGTGGGGAACACTGTCGTTCTGGCCCCCCCCGCCCCCCAACTCGACCATGTCTGGTGTGAGTTTGACCCCCTCTGTGGGGGATGTGTAGCTCCTCCCGCTCCTGCGGGGGGTGGAGAATGCTATCGTTTCGGGGTCACCCGATTCAATCACGTCTGGTGAGAATTGCTCCCCCTCCGTGGGGGATGTGCAGCTCCTCCCGCACCAGCGGGGGTGGGGAAAGCTGTCGTTTCGGGGCTTCCCGACTCGACCATGTCTGGTGAGAGTTATTCCCCTTCCATGGGGAATGTGCAGTTTTTTACCGTGGTGGATACTGCGGGAGCTGTTGGATTTCTGGTGAAGAGATGCCTGGTTCCGGGACTATGCACCCTCTCCAGTCGACATCTGAGGCTGTCACTAGGGTTGTGACTCCTCCTTTGGAGGCCAAGCTTGGTGGCTCTCTCCGCTTTTCTCTCCAGTTCCAACAGCTCCCGTCGTATCTGCTGCTACTGCTGTTCCTTCTACAACGTCATTGGGCACCGTTTTTAGCCGGCATCGGCTTATGCCTGCAAGGGTCTGCAGCGATGTCTGTAGTATGGTTGTGGGGTATTGGCCTCAGCCTTCCCTGACTTCCACTCGGTGAAGTCGGATGGGGCTGCCGACTGAATCCCCTGCTGTGTCCTCTCAGCCGTTGAAAACAGTAGTTTTATACCTGCAGTGGTCTGCTGCGGTGGCTGGTTGTGTAGACGTGGGGGTATCGGCCTCAGCCTTCCCTGACTTCAACTCGGCAAAGTTGGAAGTGGCTGCCGGCCGGACCCTCTACTGCAGTCTCTGCGCCGTCGAGCACCACAGTTGTCATTGGATATGGATGTTCTTAGTGGGACACTATGAACTCCATGGCTTTTCCGTCCACTCATTCTGGCCACACGACCAGTTTTGGGGGACCAACGTCTTTTGTGCAGCCTGGACCTTCTGCCCTGCAGAGGTCCGCTGTGACTCTCATGAGTTCCCGCTATGTTGATCCTCGGGGTGTGTCACACCCCTGTACACGTCTGCCTTCAGACGTTTCGGCTGCTGCCCGTCATCCCACGTCGGGTGTTTTGGAGGATCGTGACCCTTCGTTGGTTAAGAGGGTCAGAGGTGAAGCCACTTTGCCGGTTCGTTCCCCTGTCGGACTGGCCAGTACGGGCAGTGAGCTTAGGGAGGCCCTCTCCTTACTCACTCAGGTTCTGTCAAAGAGCCTTCCCATTGCTTCCAGCGAGGCAGTGAGTGGTTTCCAGGTGTCGCCTCCCGGGATTGGAAACAGGCCGCTTTCTGATCCCCCTGGTGTTCGGACACCATGGGAGGCGTCGGCTGGTTTGCCCACGATGGGCTATGTGTCTTCCGACTCAGGGGAAGAGTCAGACATGCTTGATGTCGAGAGCCAGCAGTCTTCGGACTTGGGGGCAGCTCTTGATTTCGTGTTTGGGTTCCTTCCGGATCTCAAACCATCTAACCAGTCGACAGTGTCAGTTAGGCCGTGATCATAGGTCGCGCGCCAACAGCTTATGGAGCAACCCGCTTCTGGGCGTCTTCGACCTTGCCAGTCAGTACAGTTGGTTGAAGCATTTTCAGCCTTGGACTCTAAGCTAAGTTCCAAGGCTGTGAAGGCTCCGTTCTTCACCAGGGTTGACACCTTTTTGCCTCCGGTGCGTTATCATTCCTACGATTCCGCCAATCCGTCGGTCTACCAGACTTTGACGGTTTTGGATCAGGACTCCAATTCCCTCGGCGGGCTTTCCAAGTCCAAGTCTGCCGTCATTCCGATGACAACTCTGGAGTCCAAATTGGGCTTATCGAGAGAGATACTTGGTATGCTTTCTCTCTCCAATCACGTCGGCTCAGCTTTAGCTGCTTATCTGCCTCCAGATAAGTTTGACGAGGTACAGGCTCCTTTGTGTGTGCTGTCCAAGGCGCTCATGCATCTTACTCACATGCATGCCTGTAACACGGCTAATCTGGAATTAGTTTGAAGGGACTCTGTGCTGGACACAGGCCGATCCCTTCCTGAGGAGCAGTGCGCTAGTCTTCAATCTGCTTCTTTGGCAGGTCCGCAACTTTTCCATGGTTCTGTGTTGACGGTCCGGGATGACGTCCTACGTCACTCCAAAGATCAGCTGCAGTTTCTTCAGCTTGATCAGCCTTCTAGGGTAGGTAGGGGCCATTCCAAGCCTAACAAGTACCCTCTGCTTCCTCTGTGAATCAAAGGGGCTGATCCTTCTGCCACCGCTTCTACTTCTTACTCAAGGGGTAAGGGTAAGCGTCGGCAGTCTTGAGGGAAGTCCCAGGATTCTTCATTCAGTAGAGGAGGTGTTTTCTTCTCTCGTGAGCCTCGTCGGGGTTTGAAATGAAGGTCCTCACCTCGACTCGTCCCAGGTTGGAGGAAGGATAGCAGAGTTTGCAGACCGTTGGACCACCATCACATCCGATCCTTGGGTGTTAGATGTTGTTCGGTCCGGGCTGCGAATATCCTTCCAAAGGCACCCCACTCTGTCCAGGGTGCCTCTTCCAACCAGTTCCTTCAGACATTTTACGTCGGGAACTTTTGTCCACAGAGATAGACAGTCTCCTGACAAAGGGGGCGATTGAGGTCATCAAGAACGTTAGGTCAGTGGGTTTCTATTCGCGCTGGTTCTTGGTGTCGAAGAAGGACGGCTGACTCCGACTGGTTATCGATCTGAGTTTCCTGAACCAGTCTATCACTGCTCCCAAGTTCAGCATGGAGACTTTCAGGTTGGTCCTCCGTTCAATTCACCAGGGAGATTTCGCTTCCAGCTTCGACTTGCGAGACGCTTACTTTGACGTTCCGATTCATTGGGCGTTACGGAAGTATCTCAGGTTCGTTTTTCAGGGGCGAGTTTACCAGTTCAAGGCCATGCCTTTCGGCCTCAACCTGGCTCCTTGGGCCTTCACCAGACTGATGTCGCATGTGATAGGTTTCCATCGGACACAGTCCAGGGTGACTACTTAGGCATATCTGGACGATATCCCCCAGGGGCATTCCAATGCTGCCTTACTGGAGTCGGATGTCGCCACTCTGTTGAGCTTGTTCACGTCGCTAGGTTTCAGAGTCAACGAGGAGAAGTCGGACCTGGTCCCTTCTCAGTCGTTTTATGATCTGGGGATGGCTTTCCGCACACAATTCAATTTGGTGGCGGTTCCCCAGGCCAAGGCTGTGATTCTCTCAGCTTTTGCTCAGACTCTGTCCCAGTCCACATCCGCGACGGCTCGGAGTATTCTCCGGCTAATCGGTCTCTGCTGTTCGGTGACGGATCTCATTCCTCTAGGTCGGCTGCGTGTCAGACCTCTCCAACACTTTCTGCTCAGTCGTTGGAGGCCGAATGTAGATTTTCTGGATCTGGTGCTTCAGTTTCCAGAATATCTTTATCCTCACTTTCTCCTCTGGGCGGATGTCCAGTGGCTTTCGCAGGGTGTACCGTTGGACGTCCGATCGCGTTCTGACAGCAGATGCCAGCAATCTCGGATGGGGTGCGACGTTGGATCCTCTAGGTCTTTCCATTCACGGGATGTGGGACCAGGATCATGCAGCTCTACACATCATCCAGAAGGAGCTTCTTGCTCTTCTTCTGAGTTTCAGGCAGTGAATCCCTCACCTGTCGAATCGCCAGGTCCTTCTGTTGTCCGACCATTCGACGGTGGTTGCGTACATTCGAAACCAGGGTGGCATGCACTCTGTTCCAATGTACGAATTGGCTCGGGATCTTCTACTGCTCGCTCAGGATGTCCACGCTGGGGTGGCTGTTCGTCACATTCCTGGTCATCTGAACGTCCTAGCCGACTCCCTGTCCCGTCGGGGCAGGGTCATTTCCACCAGGTGGATGCTCCACATGGCGGGTTCCATCGATCTCTTGCGACTCGTTGGAACGATCTGGTGGAACTTTCGTGTCCCCATGGCCAGATGCTCTGGCTTTCGCCGTGGACGCTCTGGCCCTCCTTTGGGATGGTCTTGTCGGCTACGCCTTCCTACCGGTTCCGATTCCGCCTCAGGTTCTCGCCCAGATATGAACCTGCAGTCGTCGAATCCTTTCGATCACACCCATCGCCTCGGTGGGTGTGGATCAATCTGCTCCGCTCTCTGTTAGCGGCGGTTCCGGCATGTCTCTCTCTACCTCCCGACTTTCTTTGCCAGGAGGTTTCACGTTGACCCGACTTCATTGTGCCTTTGCACATGTCTTTTATTGGGTCCTGTCTCCTCCGTAGTGGTTTTTCGAGACACGCAATGGAGTTGCTTTTCTTCTTCAAGGAGGCACTCACTCCACTGGTTTAGCCTCTATGGCTAAGTGGAAGGTTCTTCTGTCGATGGTGTGCGATCACTCTGTTGCTTCTGTCACTCCTTCGATCACACCGCTTGTGGAGTTTCTCGTATATGTTTGTTTCTGGGGGTCTCCAGTCCATGCTTCGGAGACATTTTTTCATATGTGATACCGCATTGTTTCGACACTCATCCTTGCCTCTCCAAGCTTGTTCAGATCTTTTCCTTGAAAAGGCCTAGGACTTTGCAGTTTACTCCAAGATAGTCACTTTCTTGGGCGCTGCTCTGCTTGGGGGTGGGGGGCATTCGCGCCTTTATCCTGGATGAATATGCGTTTTCTCACATGCCAGATCTCTCCTGCATCCATTTCTTGATGGATTTGTCTTGCTATTCGTGCAGCTTCCGCTCCTCTAGCTACTGGTGATTGTATTACCAATTGTTTTTTCTGCCACGAGGTGCGTGCATTGTCTTCCTCTTTTTATAACTCTGTCATGTTGTCGGATGACGGATGTTATACTGGTAGCCTTCTGGAGAAATGCTACATTCTCCTTTTATCTGCGACAGTTGCAGGAGCTGACAGAGAACCTTGGGGCCCTCTTTCTTCGGCTCAGGCTGTTGTCTATCCCAGCCTTTCAGCTTTTTTCAGGGTCAGTTCCAGGTTTGTGCTGTTACTGCCCTTTCTGTCTGTGCGTCACACTTCACCATACGCCTCATCTTTCATTGTCTTTTCTAATGTTTGTGATGCTATGGTTTGATAGGCCTAGGGATCTCTTCCTCTGTCCACGGTCCCAGTACTATTGAGTTATGTGTGGGTTGGTTATGTGATTCCCTCCAGCCTTTTGTCTATTCAGCCTGTAGTAAACAATTGAGGTAGGTTGATAAGAAGTATAAATGTTATAGTAAATTCCATTTCTTATTATACCTACTGAAATTGTTTTCATGGAGGCCCTCCCATCTTCTTATGCGGGTAAGAATCCTTCCTCCCCGCTGATCACATAACTCCTGTGTTGTTCTGAATCAAAAGAATGACGAATTGATGCATTGCGCACTGTTTTACGGTAGTCGTGGATTTGTACTATGGAAGAGCATCCCATACTGGGTGTGCACCGATGACGCTCAACCCAGTTTTGGCTTATTTTTTTCATGGTGTTTTTACACCACTTTTCTTTCCCAAATCTTGGGAAAGATTAAAATAGAGAGTATTTTATCCGAGTTAGGTTCTTCCACTGTAGTGCAAGTCTGTAGTAAACAGTTTCGGTAGGTATAATAAGAAAGGAAATTTACTATAAAATTTATACTTTTCTGTAGAGCCCTGGCATTGAATTCTTGGACTTATCCAATTAGAATATTTGCTTTTGATAGAAAATAATGCATATATTAGGAATGTGAAAACTTATGGTACCTACACATCTTTTATAAAGTCCATATTGCCTCCCAGCACAGAACCAGTTAATAAGCGTAACTGGTAGAGTGCTGGAAGCCCATATTTGGGCTTTATTCTGAGGTACTGCAACTTGAAGGCTTCAAATTCAATGGCTGTGCTTCATATTACCTTTGAAGTGATATTATTTAGTCTGTTAAGATTTGCCTTGTTACAATTTATAGGAGAGTGCCCACAGGCACTCTCCTATAAATTGTAACAAGGCAAAGACATGTTAACAATTTTTGGTGGCCGAAAATAATTTAGCACTCTACCGGTTAAGAAAATGTAAGAAAAGGTCCATTAAAGTTTGTTGTGTTTTCACAGTTTTTACGGAATTCAAAACTCCACATTGCAGGTGTGTTTTTAGTTTAAACAATATTTATTCAATAGTTGATAAGTAAATACATTTGACAGTAACAGTTGAGTAACAAACAATCTGAACAACACAAGATACAGTATTAGTATTATACATGAAACAAGTAAAGGCAAGGAAATTTGTTGCTGTGTAAAAGAGGGATTCGACAGAAAGCTTAAAGCTTTGTAAGTCGTCTCCCCAACAATTTAAAAAATTACCCCTGTAGGAGGTACAAATCAGTGGAGCCACTTGCATATCGTCACCTGGAGGTGTGTTTTTATGGTAGTGTACTATCCACACACATTGTTGACACACATTGTTGACACACACTATATTATGAGTATATTATATAAAGTTCCCCTGGGAACCCCAGAAAATAGTGCAATGCTTATTTACTGTGGTGAACAAGTTCTGTAACTAGTGCCCATGTTGGTAGTCCTCTAAAGTAGGTGTATGAGTAGAAAGTGATTTGGTAAACCTGATAATGCATTGTTCTTGTGGTCATTATATTTAGAATAAATATGTACTAGTTCTGGTAATCAGATTTAAACCATAAGTAGGATAAGGGTTTTAACCACGCGGCTTTGCCAAGTAGTAAAAACCCTTATTCTGCTTGTGGTTTAAATCTGATTACTGGCCCTAGTACCTATTCGTTTTATTTACACCATGCTCTTAATAAATAATCAACTTTGTCAGTCAGAATGGAGAAAATTAAAATAATATTTTCAATTAGCAGGCAAGCGGACGCATGTTTTATTTACATCTGCACCGGTGGGCAGCAAGCCTGAAAATAAGCAGACTGTCATCTGGAGAATGAGGTCCCTAGAGGGTGAATTTGGTGATGCTACCCTGCACAGCATGGTAACATTACCCAATTTACCCTCTGTGTACCTCAGTCTGAATCAAGGTCTCAGTCCTAAACAGAAAGAGGTTCCCAGAGGACAAATTGGGGGACTCTAACCCACTGCATGGGTCAGCATCAACAAATTCACCCTTTGGGGACCCCATTCTGCAAATTACAGATTGCTTATTTTCAGGCTTGGTGGGCAGTACTTACGGCTGCACATGAATGCTTGGTTGACAATTTATCTTGCTTTTTCTGTCAAATTATTAACAATTCTTAAATTTTATTTGAAATATATAAATTAAATTATAGGTATTTTAAACTCATCATTGCACGTAGTAGATAGAACCACAAAACATCGTATGCTTGAAAGAAACATTGCAAAATGTGAATGTATTGGAGTTAGCAAATTGGGTCATGTCAATGGTCAACTTGGATGTAGTTCCTACCGTAGGTGTACATTTTTATAATGGAATTCCCATTGAAAACATTTTAACCACAGTAGAAGCTTTACAACGGTAGTGGGGTTAAAAGCTAAAATTTAACATACCAGCTTTTCACAGGTAGGAACATGGGTGAGCATGGAATAAATAGACACCTAAAGTGACCTTAACCACCAGTGAAGAATAATAATAATGATTATGTAAACTCTTTGCCTACTATGGTCTAGTTTCCTGTCCAGCTAAAAGATACTCGCCCAGTGAATCTTTCATCCTGGCTTTTTTTTTAACAAAAAATACCCCACTAAATAGGAGCTGTAATCTTATCAATGATTATTTGACGTCAGTCACAATTTAGATTTCCAGTAAATCAAATCCTTGCGGCCATGAATTTATTTTATGAGAAATTAAAAAAAATGCTCTCCCCTGTGGTAACCCAGGAACTGAAGCAGTGCTTGCTTACTATGGTAAACAAGCTCTGTTTTACTGGTTCAGTAGGACCCGGTAAACAATGCCTGGGGTGGAAGTCCTCAAAAATGTGAAACATGAGTATAGACGCTTGGCTGGACTTGACTTTATATCCATTTTTTAGTCATGATTGGCCAGTGTGCAGAAATATGTGACCTTAAACACCAATAAATAAATAAATAAATAAAATACTCAACAGGTTTAGACTTAATACTATAAAACTTTATTTTTCTCCCACCGCCTGCCTATATTAAGATGTCTGCATTCACTGAGTGAGATACCTGGGCAAGTCATATTTATCCTACCCACCTTATTTGAATATTTAACTCCTTGCATGCTGGTGGCAGGTATTCCTGCCCAGGACAGAATTGCTCATGTCAGTGAGATTGGTATAATTTGGGCACATTTAATTAAATTTTCTCTCTGTAAATTGAATGAATTTTTTTAACAATGATACCTTGAGTTAAATTTAGATGAATTTCTCATCAAATCTAGTCATGGCTGCTGTAAAGCAGCCATGACTAGATTTGATGAAAAATATCTTGAAAATACTCAGTGGGTTAAGAGTTAAAGATCGCTGGACTGTTAATCATTATCATCATCATTTTGTGAGCAAACATTGAATCTCACTTCGCTTCAGTTGATACTTCTACTCCCCTTCCGACTCCAGTAAATTCTCACCCCACACCCCACATGGTATCACTGAAATCAATAATTTCAAAAGGGACGTTGTCAGAATGCAAGCTACGCGAGTTATGAAGCTTGTGCTGAAAATTTTCGGTTTATATCGCATAAACCGAAGGAAAACAATAGTTATTTCTTAAGTCGAATCGATTCTCAAGTTGATTTGATTTGTTACTGAATTACTGACAACTGATCGAATTGAATCAGCCATGATGAACAACATTCGGGTCAAGTTTGTGTATATTTGACAGATTGGGATAGTAAGGAAAATGCGTGACAAGATTTAGCATACCATATAATCTACTTATTTATAACCAAGATGGATATAATAATTGTCCTCTCCCTCCACTATGTGCTATTCACTATTACTGGTCTGATGTGAGGCAGATCATACTATGGTCCATCTCCTTGTCCCATTTCTGTATAGTTCACAGGAAGGTTGGTGCCCTCTTATATTTTAGGTAGTGGAGATAAAAACACTCTACTGTTAAGTTCATATCAATATGTAATGTGTGCATGTTAATTGCAAGCTTAGGTGCGAAACAGGCTGTAAATTTCCAGTTCCTCTGCCAATAGCAATGATGTCCTTCAATGGAATACATTCAATAGACACAATTTTCTTGATAGTGTCCGGAACAGAGAGAGAGAGAGAGAGAGAGAGAGAGAAGGGGTAATCACACCCACTGAATAATTTGGTGAAAACTGAAGGCTGCAAATATTATTATCCGGCAGATTCAATTCAATGAAAGAATTGATTCGCAGAGCAGTTCTTGATTTATTCAAGAATAGGCTCGAAGTCAAATTTCCAATTTTCTGAGCCTTACAACAGTACAGTTGCCGTGGACTGGTTGTAATACACGTGTGGGCAGTGAGGTCCACATATGCATTTACCAGGTAATAAATTTCATCAGCAAAATTTTAATTAATGAAGTACCGAGTTAAATTTTTGATAATTATTCCTTTTACTTGTGTTTGGATTGTAATATTATTGTGCCTGTGGAAATATTGCCTGCCAGTGGAAAGTGACCAGTCCATGGCAACTGCACTTTTTGAACAGAATATGCATTTCATTTATCTCTATGATAGATAGGTAGAGGCATAAAGTTTCATCACACAACCAGTATTCTTATTTTAATCACTTTGTGTGAGATGTGGTGGGAGATCATCCTCAAGTGCTGTGGGGATGGGATGGGTAAAACTCATTTGGCAAGCCTCATATATGGGCCAAATATCTTGCCCCTCCTTGAGATTTCCAAATCCCATCCCTCACCACTCTAGAATAATAATAATCCCACACATTTAATATATGGATAATTATCCCCCCACTCTCGAAGAGGATGGGGTTTATACTATATTACATGCGTCTGTCCATCTGTGTATCCATCGATTCCATCTATCTCAGCAGTGAATGGATGAATTACAATGAAATTTGGTATGAGGCATCCTTGTGACAAGCTGCTCTTGCACATTTTATCAAAATGTTGCTTGCATATCTATCTTTCACCAGAGATAGGGCCCTTGGATAAAGTTAAATAGTTAATTATACCTCTGCTCGAAAAAATGTATTTATGATATTTACTTAGGGGTGCAGCAAATTATTGTCATTCAGTACTTAAACATTGTAAACAAGCTATTAATTACCCTGGGAAGTGAAGCAGTGCATAAACAAGCTCTGTTTCACTGGTAAAATAGGACCCAGTTACTTATGCTAGGCCATGTGAGGAGAGCGATTTTTAGCTCTCCTGCATTTTTATACCCCCCGCAAACAAAGTTTGGGGGGAAGGGTATATAGGAATCACCATCCATCTGTCCGTCTATCCATCCTTATAAGCGCAACTCCTCCTAAACCGTTTGAAGAATTTTCATGAAACTTTACACAATGGAAGAACTCCAAAAAAAAAAAAAATATGAAGATGTGCATGAAGCAATATAATTCCGTTCTGACAGGTGTGGGAGGTATCACTTTGTGAGCTTGGTCACAGTACGTCTAGTTAAGAATGCCAGGCCTGATATAGTAGTTACTGTGTTTTTTATAACCAGAAAGTGTGACTAACCACGAGCATTGCACAGGGTTAGTCACACTTTCTAGTTATAAATTTTTTTTTAATATTAACTTGATAACTAATCCTGTGCTCTGTGCAGCCTCAGTGGAAATTTCATCTATATCAACTTTACCCAATGTACCAGCCAAAACCAACCCGCACTGGTCCCAAAAAGCATTCAAATTCAGGTTAGGACCCTTTATTCAAATGGATTGTGGAAAGATTTTTTGTTTGTGAATTTTGAAAATGAAAACATGTTCTTTTTTCTGTTAATAGCTCATTTGTATTGAATCTACTTCTTTCTTCTCTACTAATGATGCGTTCGTCTCTCATGTTGCAGATCACCCTATACAGAAAGATGCCACTGAAAACTATGTCAAGGTGGTGGGGACAGATTAATCAAGTTGACATACCTGTGTTTTTGCGAAAACCACTCCTCGGTTTATATGCATGGATGTTCAGTTGTAATGTAAAGGAAGCGGCTATAGAAGATCTGAAAGACTACAGAAACTTAAGTGAATTCTTTAGACGAAGTTTGAAGCCAGATATGAGACCCATTGATCAGCACATAATGGTATGTTCAGGCTTGGCAATTTCAGGAGAGTGATTTTTTAGCTCTCCTTACTGCCCTCCTGAAAGAATTAAGGAGAGCGAAAAATTGCCCTCCTAAATATTTTGGTCTGGGATGATTGAGATTACATGTATTATGCTCACATTAAATTTTTGTTGTAAAGCAAAAATGTAATTTAACTTCGAAGTCACATAACATCACGTAATTTCATTTTGAAAGTGGTTTAGAGGTAAAAGGTAATGGCTGCAACCATACCCAAACACAGTTGCAATCATTTGAAGCAAAATGGGTCACAGCAATATTTTTTTTTCTGTCAGTTTCAAGTTCAACAACTGACATCACAGTTTGAGGGGTAATTATTCAAGGAATATTGGCACTATAATATACTACCATTACTACTATCCTGTCACTTGAAACACTTGCACCAGGATGTGACTGTAGATTCAAGCAGACCTGTTGTCCAAGAAAGTCATACGCCTACTACTACCATCTTCAACCCCCCTTGGGGGGTTGAAGGTGGTAGTGGTAGGCGTATGACTTTCTTGGACAACAGGTCTGGGTATGCACACAGGTCTTGTCAAGTGTGTGTTCGGTTGTTGAGTGAGACATCTAGATGTCTAAGAGATTTCGCTTTACCTTAGTAAAGTTAATAAAATCACTGATGTAGTCTGTTGGTTTCAGTTTCAATGAGTTCGTTCAACTGGATACTTAAAATGCTGTGTAAAGCTAATTGCTCTCCTAAGATGATTGAGGAGAGCGATTTTTTGCCCTCCTGCATTTTTCAGAATGCCAGGCCTGTATGTTAACCTTTTGCATGACCAAATCGGCCCAATTAGTCCGGCCACCAGGGCACTGAACCTCAATGTGGCATTCAAAGTTTTTTTCTCGATGGAATGTGTAAGAGTAACAACTCCTGACTATGAAAAAGTTTACTGGCTGTCTGGCAGCCTTGAGCAATTTGAAATATCCACGTTTAAGGTGACATCATCATTTCACAGACTGCAATGTTTGACTGCGGCTAATACAACATTCTGGACGCAATTTATAAGAGCCTATATACATTTTTAAGGGATGTTTGTATATTTGGTGATTCTATTCATCAGTGCTATTCATAGCTGATGTATCTGCTAACCTTATTTGTTCATTGCAATGCTAGTGTGGCATTGCAAGAGCAGAAAAATGTGCACGCCATTTTAGAAGCATTACATTTGCACCTGTTTTGTATTACATGGTGTCTCTCTTGAGTAAGAACATTTATTAACTTCAGTACTTCATTTGGGGCCAGAGCAACATCAGACGAAACTGTTAATGGCTGGAACAACTTAGTCTCTAGCTCCTTCTTGGAGCCATATTTGAAAGGATCTCCAGTTGGAGGGCATTCTTCCACACACGTCTGAAGTTGCTCTCTTTTGATATTTTCCCCGTAGACTGCTGCAGTAGGTAGCAGAGAACAATGTTTTGGTGCATTAGTTGCCCTGGGATTCACGTTTTTTGAAAACCATGCATCAATATGTATATCAGTCACTAATGTAGTTATCTAGGAACCATAACAGAGAGAAATGAATTGCGTTGCCAGATCAAGAAATAGACATATCTGGGCATTTCAGTCCGTGATAACGAACAACATCCAATTGGTAGTCAGTCGTCTCTGTCACTTCAGAATTTTTAAGTCACTTGAGCCGACTGTGTTGAGACTAAGCTGTGTTATTGGCTTGAGTTAACAGCCAGAGAATGAATAGTTTTCCATTCTGAGATGCAATGTAACGTCAGCATTGAAATTATCTAGATACTGGTGTGAAGTTAACATTGCAGGCTGCCACATTTGCTGCTGATTTCTTGAAACACAAAAATTCATCAGTGGGGTATGTTACTCTAAAGGCATGCATAATTTTTATGAAGTCTTTAAAATCCCTCACCACAGCAAGACCAATTTGCATTGTTGTTGGTATCCCACTTACCAGTGATGTTACAATGTTGTTAATCAGCATCCCGGATAGGGTGTGGTCTAATTTTGGTGACAAGCTACCCAGAAAAGCCAACAACGTCCCGTTTGAAAACTCGGATATTTTGTCAAAGTTGAGCTCAAGATCATATGTGTTTCGATCTATATCCATATCCTTTATTTTGGTGCTTGTACGTTTCTTCAAAATTTTCATTGCGCTTTCGGAATCACAATCATCTGGATCCTGTGTAATACACAGAGCCAGTCTAGCTATTGATCTATTTGCTAAATTCGTGGCTATCCTGGGAGAGGAAAGGACTAAAATTAGGGCCCTGCGAATCGGGAAATTTATGTTCGAATCGAATCTCGAATCGAATCGGGACTGATGTCGACATCGAATCGAATCTCGAATCGAATCGGGATAAACTCGAGAAATAATTATAACTGGCATTATCTTGTGCAGAGATATCCGGAAAGCACTGCGAGAAGAGATCGTTGACATAACTTGACAACTTGGCGTTGTTTTAATTTTCTTTCTCGTTGAATGGCCATCCAGATGTTCACTTGGCCCGACAATAAATTCAAGGCATAAATATGGACAAATTAAGGTGTTACTGCCCAGAGACATTTAAGACAAACCACTAAATTGAAACATGAGACTTAAAAGCACAAATGTAATACAAGTGGCACATTAATTCCCATGGGTTGAAGTCAGCTACAGCCGCTAACTTCATGTACGTTAGCATGCCTAAATACATTATTGTTATGTTTGGTTGTTTTTGTATTATCAGAATTTGGGTCTTGTAGATTTCGGTCCATTCTCAACTCAATAACACAGTATACATCAAAAGCAGCGAAGGCGTTAAACTGTGTTAGTTTCTGCATTAGTTAACTCGAATAGTGACGCAGTGCTCATTCACACAAATTGCTTTTACTTCATTCCAACTTCCAAGTACCAACTCCGAACAATGCAAAGAAACTACAGAGGTTTTCCTCCCACAGTTTTCTAACATAATAATGGGAGCGCTCCAGGCGACATGTCTCCATTATTGTGTTAGAAGATTCCGGGACTGGGAGCATGCCTTAGGCCCATAGCTGGATATTTCGGTTGTATAGATGGGCGTGAACAGGTTACAACTTGGACAGGGCCGCTGAGCAAACGGGATTCCGCGAATAACTCTCACAGACTCACACGAATTCCTGGAAATCTATAAATAGCGAATTTGCGGTGTGTGGTTTTCTGGGAATCTGAAACTGAAAGTGAAACGACAGAATTTTGCAATGAATTTGACTATTTTCCTGATAGAAACATTAAAACTAGAAGAGTTCGCTCCTTATTTCAACTGATGTCGACATTTTCGAACACTGATTCATTTTCCTCGAAGCTTCGTTTGACTAACGAATCGGCAAACTATTCGAGATCGATATACGAATACCAAAGCGATGTCGACATCGAATCAAATACTCGAAGCTTCGCAGGGCCCTAACTAAAATGTCATTGCCATACTTCTCAGCAAGCTTAGCAACAAAAATTTGGTGGGAAATAAAGTACCCCCACACTCACCAAACAATTTGAACTAGTCGACCAAATTCCAAGAAAGAGATTGGTCATCTCTCATGAAAGCAACCAGCGTTTTCAAAGCTTCGGCATCAGGAGTTGAGTCTGTCGAGTCATTGAACTGCTCTGCCATTGACGATACAGATCTTGAATTCATACAAGTAGCTCTACAGACTGTTGCATGCAAGTCACTCATAGCACGTAGAACCCTTAACCTAACCTTTACCCCATTAATATTTTTGTTGCTCACAAACCTGGAGTATCTCATCCTTTTGCAGTGAACTATTGCTGGTTGCAGGATTCACTACTTGACGGAAAATATATTGATGATATCTACTGTTTTTGAGTGGATACCGACAATTATTATGGAGAAAAATGTTTATTTTTTACGAGCGCTTGTATCCACTCAAAAAGGGGGCACGGTAGCATTGCGGTAACTGATTCTAGTCAGATCACCGAAGTTAAGCAATGTCGAGCCCGGTTAGTCCTCGGATGGGTGACCGTCTGAACGATCGATTCAGACTCCCGCATTGTGTCCTTGGGGGCACGATGACGCCATGTACTAAAGTGTACTGCACATCGATGGTGCACATGTCTTCAACCAATCTAACCCTGCCTGTGCTGCAGTGCGGAGTTATGATGTTGGGGAGCTGGCAGCTGCTCGGTGGTTCTCTCCGGGTACTCTATCTTCCTCCACCCCTAAAATTGTCACGGTCATGATTAGTCATTGTGCATAAGTATGTGATCTTAAACACCAATAAATAAATAAATAATAATAATCCACTCAAAAACACTAGATTATCTTTTTATTATACGCTTTTTATATGATCATTCCTATCTATAATTCCACTCGTTTCAACCTTGAATTCATGCATGAAAGTAAACAGCTGATGCGCATTGATACGCGGAAGTGATTTGATCGTTACTCGGGACAGGTAGCATCTTGAGGTCTGATTCAGCTGGCAGGTTTCATGCATCAGTTCAAGGTGAATATGTGTTGAATTATTGCTGGAAATCATTGTTATCCACTCAAAAAACACTAGATTTTCTTTTCATTATATGTTTTTAGAACAAATTGATCATTTCCAGTGATAATTTGAGTCATATTTACCTTGAAGTGATGCTTTGAAAGCTACCATTTTGATTGATAGTGTGAAAGCAAAAATTTCTGTATCTTCACAGTGGGGGATACCACTTCTATCTTTCTGCAATTTTTTCGATAATCTATCGTTTAGCGTATAATAAAAGCCTCTATCCACCTTGCTGGGTTTTTAGGGTCTTTTGTCACATTACAATTGCAACCACAAAATGGACAGTGTCATTTGAAATCAAACACAATTTGTGCCTGCCAGATCTTTTCTCGGGTGGTGCATCCACCTTGGTAGGAATATTTCTGCTCGATGTCATCTGCCCGACACTTTTCGGTTGAACATATTTCTCTACACAATATTTGTGACTTCTCCAGACTAAATTGGCATCCAAATCTAGCTGCAATTGTAAATCTGCATGTAAACCAAACAGTTTGCCCTATCTGATTATGTTCTCGATTCGCTTCGATTCCATGTTTATCGGACGGTCACTTACCCTAACAACTTCATATCTGTATTTCGGTGAAAAAAAGCAACGATCAGCCATGGCAGATTCTGCACATAAACTGACTATAAGGTATAAGTTCCCATGTGACATTTTCTTGTAAACGCTCTTTATGGGGGCGGGGGGGGGGGGGGGGGGGGGGGGGGCGGGGGGGGAGGGGGGGGGGTGTATATAGGAATCACCCTGTCCATCCGTCTGTCATCCTTATAAGCACAACTCCTCCTAAACCGTTTGAAGAATTTTCATGAAACTTTACACAATGGAAGAACTCCATATGAAGATGCACATGAAGCAATACAAGTCCGTTCCGACATTTCCAAGGGGAGATAATCTAACTTATACATTTCAATTGCTACATCATATGGTTGTGTCCTCGTAAGTGCAACTCCTCCTGAACCGTTCAATGAATATTCATGAAACTTTACACAATGGAAGAACTCCATATGAAGATGCGCATGAAGCAATAAAATTCCGTTCCGACATTTCCAAGGGGAGATAATCCAACTTATACATTTCAATTGCTACACCATATGGTTGTGTCCTCGTAAGCGCAACTGTGCGGGGGTATCACTTTGTGAGCTTGCTCACAGTACCTCTAGTTATTAATTTATAAATGCTGTTCATAAAATGCTTGTTTTCAAAACAAAATAGCAGGTTTTTGCAAACATGTTCTTATTTTTGCATTGAATAATGTCATTTGTATCTATATGAGAATAAATTAGGGGCGCGGTGACGTTGCTTTAGCCACTTCTCATCAAATCACCGAATTTAAGCAACGTCGAGCCCGGTTAATCCTTGGATGGGAGACCATCTGAGTGGATGATTCGGACTCCCGCATTGTGTCCTTGTGCAAGGCACTTAATCCTGATTGTCCACGTGGGGGCACGATGATGCCGTGTACTAAGGCGTACTGCACGTCGATGGTGCGCATGCCTTCAACCTGCCTGTGCTGCAGTGCGGAGTTACAATGTTGGGGAGCTGGCAGCTGCTCGTCGTTGCTTGGTGGTTCTCTCTGGCTTCCTCCACCCGTAAAACTGTCACCGACACGATATGACCTTGGATGTTAAAGAGTCGCTAAACCCTAATAAATAAATAAATCAATAAATAATGAGTATAAATTTCCAAATTATTTCTAGAAAATGCTGATTGTATATGAGAATTTAGGCTGAAATTGTTACCCCTTTTCTGCGATGAATATCTCAAATTGCTCAATGCTGTGAGACATCTAGTAAACTTTTTCTGAATCAGGAAATGCCACTTTATCAGAAACCGAGAAAAAAACTTAGGATGCGACTTTGAGGTTGGGCAGAAATTTGGCATTTTGCAGCCAGACTAAATCCACCAGCATAATTTACAAATTCAGTGCTTGAAATTACTTTTTCTAGTATGTGAAACAAAACCATATCATATGACCCCTCATTGGAATGAGCTCGACAAGCTCATATCAAACGATATGGTTTTGTTGAAAATTTTTGAACAATAACTTTTTTCAACTGCTGAATTTGTATACCGGTATTACAAATGTGGGAAATTTATTAGGTAAAGGATTAAATGTCTGTTTCTCCCATTCTGTATGAACCCTGATCATCTCTAAATGAACGTCTATAAAATGAATGAATGTATAATTTATTTACAGTAAAATAAACGATTGAACAAGAGGAAATAATGGGACGTAACTTACTATCTCATTATTTCATCTTGTTCTGTCATGTATCGTCATGAGTCTGTCTTCGTGCCACACCCAAATATTATATTTCAGTATGATGGTCCATTCCACACTGGATTTGTATGTTACACATGCAGATGCAGGTGATTTATTAGGTAAAGGGTTAAATGTTTGCTTCTCCCATTCTGTTTGAACCCTAAACATCTCTGATTTGTGTTCAATTCATTTGCATCATTAACCCTTTATGCAACACAGAGAAAATCAAAATTTATTATTTTAATTACTATTTTTTTTTTAAATTTTCAAAAAAATTCAACAAAACCATATCATGTGACCCCCTCATTGGAACGAGCTCATCGAGCTCGTTCCAATGAGGGGGTCACATGATATGGTTTTGTTGAAATATTTTTTTAAAAACTGTTTTTTTCAATTGCTCAATTTGCAAATTACGTGGGCGGATGCATGCTCGATTCGTTAGGTAAAGGGTTAAATGCCTTGCTTACATGTGTTATTTTATGTCAACATTCATCAGTATTTGTGTATTTTCAGACCTGTCCATCAGATGGAAAAGTTTTACATTGTGGTAGAGTTGAGCAGGGTCTGGTAGAACAAGTAAAAGGTGTTAAGTATTCCTTAAATGGGTTTTTGGGTCCTCCAAATTGGATGTCTGGAACTGATGAACTACATAAAAACTTATCCGATGATGAATACCATCAGAGACTTGGTCTCAGTCAAAATAATGACTTGTTTTATGCAATTGTGTACTTGGCACCTGGTGATTACCACAGATTTCACTCTCCAGCAAAATGGACAGTTAACTTTCGTCGCCACTTTCCAGGTGAGCACTAAATTCTCTCAGTTCTGTGATGTCATCTAACTACTTTTTTCATTATCTCCTTAACCCAATGCAGATGATATCAAAATTTATCATATGACTCGTCCGTTTTGTTCACTTTAAAACATTTGATATTTTGTTTTCATATTAATCAGTGATAAATAAAGCCTTCCGTCAATTTCACTGGTCAGTTTCAAAACTAGACAGTTTGATTGGCTGAACAAAATACAACTGGGCCACATTTTCATAATTTGCATAATTAGAGTTGGAAGCTTTCATTGGTCCATTTCAAAACTGGACAATTTGATTGGCTAAACAAAATACAACTGGGTCACATTTGCATAATTTCAGTAGGGAGAATTTATGTTCTCTATCCTATTTAGGGTGGGTTATATTGTATTAATCTTTCACCAACAAGAAAAACGCCATTCATCTTTTTTTTATATTTTCACTTTTTGCTTCCAAAACATAGGTTATGACCCCTCATTGGAACTAGCGTGTCACACTCGTTCCAATGAGGGGTCATAACCTATGTTTTGGAAGTAAAAAATGAAAATTATTAGTTGTACAAGAATGTTTTTTCCAAGTGCAGTCTGCAACTCAAGTTAGGTGATGGGTTAAAAAGTCATACTAAGTGGCTAATTTGTGCGTGTGTGTGTCATATGATAAATAGAATATGAAATGAGTGTTTTTCTCTTATAATATTTATGAAACTCGTCTGAATTTTCTGTTTGGGCTCGCCAAAACGGAAAATTCTTAGACTCGTTTCATAAATATTATATGAGAAAAACACTCACTCCATATCCTCTATTTATTATATTAAATATCATTTTTAAAAAATGTTCAAAAAATTTCAACAAAAACCTATCATGTGACCTCTCATTGGAACGAGCATGGTGAGCTCATTCCAAAGAGGGGTCACATGATATGGTTTTGCAGAAATTTTGGGGAAAAAAATATTTTTGCAGCTGCTGAATTTGCATATTATGCCGTCGGATATGGCAGATTCGTGGGTAAAGGGTTAACTTGGTTCAGAGCCTGAAGGAGATTGAATCTGTCTTGAAATATTAACCATTACTCTCCACCCACTGAGTACTTTCAAGATATTCCAAATTTAACTTGAGAAATCGATGGTGAAAAATTCCATTCAGTTTACCGGAGGAAATTTTGACTAAAATTGCTCAAATTATCCTTATTTCAGTGGCAAACAAAATTCTATCCCGGTTGGGAAAATCCGCCAGCAGCATGCAAAGAGTTAATCCCATTTATTGAAATGTGGGGGTTTTTTTATCCCAAGTTAAAATTTCCAAAATATGTTTTGTTGTTCTGTGTTACAGGTGAATTGTTGAGCGTCAATCCTGGTATTGCACGATGGATTCAGGGGCTATTTAATTTCAATGAGAGAGTGGTGTATTATGGTGACTGGAAGTATGGTCTTTTCACTATGACAGCTGTTGGTGCAACAAATGTTGGCTCCATTAAAATTTACTTTGATGATGTGAGTAGATGTCTTATAGGAAACTGTCGAGATAATTTTTTATTCAGTCATAGCCCAAAATGGCTCACTGATGTTGTAATAGTTCCCTCCAAGCATTTAATTATCTTGAATCCAAGAATAATAATTTAAGACCTTGAAAGTACTTTTACAGTTAGTAGTACTCTAAAGTCTTTTAGGCTCCACAAAGCAGTTCTTCTGTTTCTCATGCCATTTTTTGTAAAACAACATTTGGGCGGGTGGTTTTTTATTTTTGTAATTATTTCTTTGCCATCAAAAGTTCATGTTCTAGGTTTGTTTTATGTTTTAAGCCTCATAATCTACAGAATAGCATGGGTAGTGGTGTATTTCGTCTCTTGAGTTAGAGGGACAAATTTATCAATGTTATTAACTTGGGTAGAATATATTTATTTTTTTAAAGTTTGCATTGCTTATAAAGAGAGAGCATACACCAGCCAAAAGGACCTGAGAAACAGATTTTTAACTTTTTTAGGCTGCATAGGAACAACTTAATCTTTAGTTGCACCAACAAAGAACAAATGTTAGAGACAATTTCGCGTGATTATCCTGCAATTTATTTTTGGTATTGTACATGTACCCTGATGTTGTAACCTTGAGAATCCTTAAATTGAACCCCAAAAGGTCTTTGAATGTCCTTGAATTTGGTACCTGAAGTTGTGAGTGAACCCTGACTCAGCACTACAAAGAAGCAGTAATTGTGCCTGGCTATCACTTGTTGTTAACCCTTTAGCAAACTCACATTTCAAAATTTGTTATTTCAGTTATTTGTTTTTCATATTTTTCAAAAACCATATCATGTGACCTCTCTCTGGACCAAGTTCGGTGAATTTTTTTGACTAATTTTTTCTTTAACCCTTTACCTAACATGAAAAGCAGACAACACTTGCAAATAAAATTCATGAAGCACTGAACTTTTTGATTTTTTGCATCAAAAACATAGCTTTTGACCCCTCATCAGAACGAGCTCGTTCAGCTCGTTTCAACGAGGGGAGGGGTCATAAGCTATGTTTTTGTGACAAAAAATGAAAAAGTAATAAAAATTAAATGATGAATTTTGTGAATAGCACGGGCCGGTTTTATCCATTACGTTGGGTAAAGGTTAACTACTCAACTTGTAAATTATGTTGGCGGATGCATTCGATTCATTAGATAAAGGGCTAAGATCAATGGCATAATTCTGACTCTTATCAGGAAAATATATACCCTCTATAGATAGGAGTAGGTGTCTTCACTAATGATTTCTTGACACTGGTCAATCTAACCTGAAATCAAGTCATGGTTTCTTTACAGCAGCTCTGTTAATATTTAGAATTAGTTGACAGATTCTGCTCACAAATGAAGCAGATATAGCCATTGAGCTCAAAATTTGCATTTGACCAAAAGGTCCATGGTTTGATCCTCGCCAGGGGTAACTGCATTCTGTCCTTGGCCAAGTAACTTAATTCTTATTTCCCACATGGGGGCACGGTGATGCCGTGTATTAAGGCATACTGCACGTCGAGGTGCACTTGTCTTCAACCAATACTAACCCTGGATTTGCAGAGCTAGTGCATTGGGGAGTCTGGCAGTTACTTGCCACTGCTCAGTGGTTCTTTTCAGGTACTCTGGTATCCTCCACCTGAACAACTGTCTTTACATGACGTGACCCTGGCTGTTGAAAGTTTCTAATCCCAAATAAATAAATGATATATTTCATAATGAATGAACACAATGAATCAGCCACATCTACCTGCATAATTTATAAATTAAACAGTTAAAAAAAATTTATTTTTCAAGAAATTTCTGCAAAACTATATCACTAGAACCAGCATTGGAAAATTAAAAAAAATAAAAAAAAAATAATCAGTTTTCATATCCTGTGTTTTGGGTAAAGGGTTAAGCAGTTGCATATAATTTTCTTTTACAGGAAGTTGAAACAAATTTAAAGATGAAGCATCCTCCTGGTACATATTTTGATAAAGTGATACATGCAAATGACAGTAGTGAAAACAGTTTTAACATGGAGAAAGGGGAACTGTTTGGAGAATTCAATTTAGGTTCCACAGTGGTTCTTATATTTGAAGCACCGAAGAGCTTTCAGTTTCAAATAAATCCTGGACAGAAAGTGCAAGTTGGCCAGGGCATTGGTCTGTGTTAATCTTAAACCCATCTGTGATTGTCTGTGTTGTATATGCTAATTCATTATATTACTGTGACCCAGTCCTGGAAATAAGCAATCAATTGTTTGTAGAGGTGGGTCGGTGGTGAATTTCCAAGTCGGTGTCTGTGTTTTTAAGAAGTAAAACCGTGGTTGTGGTGCGGTTATCTGTGGTGGAACAGGCCAAATTCATTCATCGAATTTAGGTTGATTTTGTAAACTTGCTTTCCCAGTGCAGTGTGTGAACAAATGTTGTCAGTCCTTGACAAAGATAAATTAAAAGAACTGAAAAGAATGTTTGGCTTATTGATGTATACTGTAAAGTTCAAATTTCGCACAAATTTGTAGAGTTCAGGTTGGGTTTTAACTTTCCATTCGGCAAAAATGCACACTTTCCTTTGAGTGTCTTTCCGCTACTGGAAAATGGAAGAAGCAAATTTAATATTATTCAAAGTGAATTTGGAAAGTGTCAGTTATGGGAAAAAGTATTCTGCTGTGTACGGAATGAATTTCCTTAACAATCTGGGTTTTTTCTCCTGAATAAATATAGTTTTAAATTTAGACTGAAAATACCCACAATGCATTATCCTTTTAAAAATATGGGGCGGAATAAGGTAAAAAGTTCTCAATAATGTTTCGCTGACGTTTCGGCCTCTCTTTAAACCCAAACGTCTCTGAGTCGGAAATCCAGTGAAATTGTTTTCATGGAGTTATTGGAAACAATGCCAAACAGTAACCCACAGACTTTTAGCTTGTTCTGCCGTTGTTAAATATCAAAACTATAAAAATGAAGAATGGAGAATGGATTTTACCTGCCACCAAAAATGTCGGTGTTTTCAAATTAATGCGATGCGGTTTTTCGGTGGTGGTCCAAAACCGAAACCGCATCCAAAATACCGACACCGACCCAGCTCTAAGCATTTGCAGAATGAGGTATCCAGAGGGTGAATTTGCTAATACTATCCCATACAGTGGGCTAGAATCCCCCAATTTATCCTCTGGACATCTCTTTCTGTTTAAGCATGAGACCCTGATTCCGACTGAGGTTCACAGAGGGTAAATTACAGCAGGGTAGCATTACCAAATTCACCCTCTGGGGACCTCATTCTGCAAATGACAGGCTGCTTATTTCTATGTTTTTACTGTCTCATCTCTCAAAAGTTACTATTGTAATGTACTAGCTGGTAATGCTACATTATTCTTCAAAGTTCAATGGTGATCTGTAATATGAGTATCTTTTTTTTTCAAATATGCTCTTTGCGAGAATCAAAATGCCATTGTGCCCTTTCTCCTGCTGTTGGAAATAAATTTGCGAGAATCGTCACAAGAATCAGACTCTTATTCTCGTAAATTTATGCTCCTGGGGATGGAGGCTGGTGGGGAGCTTCAGTGTTACAAAGTTTTTTTTTTGTGGATTTTGTTACAATTTATTGGAGAGGGCCATTACTCTCTCCAATAAGTTGTAATAAATTATTATATGAATTTTGGGTGCGCAGTGGCTCAGTGGTTATGGCATTGGACTTCAAACCGAAAGGTCCACAGATTGATCCACACCAGGGGTAACTAAGTTGTGTCCTTTGGCATGGCACTTAATCCTGATTGCCCACATGTTGGCAAGGTGATGCTGTGTAAAAAGGCATACTACACATCGAAGGTGCACTTTTCTTCAACCAATGCTAACCCTGCTTGTGCAGAGTTGGTATGTTTGGGATTCTAACAGTTGCTCGGTGGTTCTCTTCGGGTACTCTGGCTTTCTCCACCCCAGTAAAACTGTCTGACACGAGGTGACCCTGGCTGTCAAAAGTGTTGTTAAACCCTAATAAATAAATAGATAAATAAATAAAATTAATATGAACTTCTTTTTTTTTTATCTCAGCAAAGAATAATATCTTGGTTAGTCTGGTGCCAGCATGTATGCACAGGCCTGAAAATAAGCAGTCTGTCATTTGCAGAATGAGGCCCCCAGAGGGTGAATTTGATGATGCTATTCCATTCAGTGGGCCAGTTTCTCCTCTGGGTACCTCTTTGTTTAGTTTTGAGACCCTGATTCAGATTGAGGTTCACAGAGGGTAAATTTAGTGATGCTACCCTGCTGTGCAGGGTAGCATCACTAAATTCACCCTCTGGGTCATCATTTTGCAGATGACAGTCTGCTTATTTTCTGGCTTGTATATGCATAATGCAAAAACCAAACAAACAAGCATATTGTTTATAGCATTCAATCATTGAGCTGCGTCCTCAGTGGGATGTACAAATTGGCCTCCCTTGTTGACTAAATTTCTTTTGAAAGGTGTTTCTTTTTGCCTTGCTGTCCAGATACAAAGGGGGACATAGGTCATACTTTTTACTTGCATGTCATATAAATCGCTATTATACCATTGATGTTTAATTTATTAACACCAGCTGTGCTTCATGCAGGATGGAGCAAATGTTTTTTGTTTTTTTTTAAAAATCCTGGTTGATTCTTACGTCTTGGAACTTGAAGTGGGCTTTTGCCTTTGTCATTTTATACTTCATAGATCTGATTTACACATGTTTAACCCACTACACACTAATGTTGGAATACTGATAGTTTAAAAAGCAAATTTTTCCCATAATGCAACTTGGAATTTAACCAATTCAGTCTTGTTTGACAGAGCTCAGTCAGCTACTTCGCATAATGGGGAAAATTTATAGCTTGAATTTTTGACGTTGTGTGCAGAGGGTTAACGGAACATATAAATAAGGCTTTCCTCTATGCTGTTGAAAGAATTTTGTGATAAGCAACTCCATATGTGGCAATATCAGTCTGTCTGTTGGCCAGTCAGTCAGTTGATTGGCTGGGCTGTATGTCGGTCTATCTAGATATCCAGGGTCACCTCATGTCGGAAGTCGGTCTGTGACCCAATGAGATTTTAAACAACTTTTAAATGGATTGACACCATATTTAGTATGCAATGCAAGTGTATCTTATTGATTTCTAGACACATGGTCAATGCAGGTGTTACTTGGAGTATTCTTGTCACAGTTATTCCCCTTTGTTAAGCCAGGAAATAAGTCATCTGTTATTTGCAGGATGAGGTGAATTTGATGATGCTTTCTCATACAGTGGGTCAGTTTAACCTCTGGGTACCTCTTTCTGTTTAGGTTTGAGACAGTGATTTAGACTGACGCTCACAGAGGGTAAATTAGTGATGCTACCCTGCTCTGCAGGGTAGCATCACCAAATTCACCCTCTGGAGACCTCATTTTGCAGATGACAGTCTACTTATTTCCAGGCTTGCCCTTTATTGACTTTAAATAAAGTTGTTTCATTTTTACCATCCATCGCAGCTTAGGTGCAAACTTGCAGTTTTTATAAAACATATCACACAATTGAATCAATGCTATTAATGATGTTATAACTCACTTTTGTAGAAGTCAAATCTTGAAAATAGATTCTTGAGAGTTGAAATTGCACCTGATTTCATATGTAGTTCTTAAAATTGCAAGTACCTTAATGAATGTAAGAAAACTGTTCTTCTGTAAATGCAGTTTTTAACCTATTTTTATATCAATATAATGGAGGATTATTTCTATTTTTGTAATATATTTTTTTATGAAAGTGAAAGAAATTGAAATTTTTCCAACGACAACTTACTATATATTTTACATTAAGACAAGGGGTTTGAATTAGGAAAATGGAGGGCAAGATTCCAGTTAATAATCATGGCACAAAGTGAATATTCTCAAAGATCAAGAAAATAAAAAAAAATTAATGGAGTGGAAGGTAGGGCTGCATGGTATTCAAACCAGTATCGATTGCATACCAGTGTAATTACAAAACTATCGGTTTATCTTTATTTGTTTACTCACAATTTAATTTTCAAGATATCGTAAGTTTTAACTGTACTTCCAAATGAATAATATTACCCCTTTACCCAACGAATCTGCCCACGTAATATACAAATTCGGCAGTTGAAAAAAATATTTGTCAAAACATTTCAATGAAACCACATCATATTACCTGTTACTGAAACAAGCTCATTGAGCTCGTTCCAATGAGAGGTTACATGATATTGTTTTGTTGATATTTTTGAAAAAAAATCGATAAACTACTATTTAAAATTATAAATTTTGATATCATCTGCATTGGGTAAATTGTTATTCGAACTGCATCATCAAGACATACTGACAGTGATGGCTCAAGTCCCGATTGTGGTACGTATGTTCAGATATCTGAACAGTGTTCTGATATACCGGTATACTGCAGCCTTTTTTTTGAATACCTATATCAGTATTCAGTTTAGAATATCATGCAGCCCAATTAGCAAGGGGAAATCAGTGAAATCATGATCTTTACTTCCAATTATCTAGCATTCTTGTTGCATTCACAGAGCACTAGCAGTCCATGGAAATTGGTTACTCCTGCTCTTTTTTAGAAAAGATTTTGGAAGCCAGAGCAAGTCACTCCATTGTATTTTCCAAACTTACACTGTTGGGGGATGTTGATTGAAGAACACTGAATTAATTTTGAAAGATAAAATGAAAAGTTGTATAAATTCCTGTGTTTATCACTAATGTGTAGTGTTTATTACACACACATATGCACTTATTCTCGCACAAAAATCAATATAAAGTTTTAGTTTCAAGTCAACTGATTTCACGCCCGGTTCCTTTTATAGACACAGTCTCTATTTCAGGCCTTTAAAATTTTATCCCCCACCCACACACACGTATTGTGACTGGAAATGTAGAACTCAGGCCTGAAAATAAGCAGCCTGACATTTGCAGAATGAGGTCACCAGAGAGGGAATTTGATGATGCTATCCCATACAGTGGGCCAATTTATCCTCTGGGTGCCTCCTTCTGTTTAGTTTTGAGACCCTTATTCAGATTGAGGTCCACAGAGGGTATATTTAGTGATCAGGGTAGCATCACTAAATTCACCCTCTGGGGACCTCATTTTGCAGATGACAGTCTGCTTATTTTGTGGCCTGGTAGAACCCAGATAATGGTAACTGTGCCCAAATCATGCAATGTAAAAAGATTTTGGAAAGTTTGGCAGTGTTTTGCCGATATTTGGTAATTTTCCCCAAAGCATGCACGATAATTATAATCCATGTTTTTATACAAAAAGTAATGGAAGAAGTATTCAAAATAGATAACAAGAAGGCAAAAATAGCAACGTTTTCTCTCACACCCGGCCGCAATATGGTGAACCTGTGTTTCTGATTGTGTCCAATTAGACCGATGTAAGGCTTTCTGCATTGACATATTATTTATTTGCCTCTTCTCAAATGTTTGATAGTGCTATTTAGCCTGCATGGTATGCATCTCTTTCTACATATAGGGCAGTCATATTTAAGCCCTCAAATAAGCCTAAGGACAAAGACCAAAGCAAGTACCCTAAATGTCCAAAGATAATAGATTAGTGCAGGTCATCATGTCCCAATGTGTAATGCCATGGATTTTGGTGATTGGCGGTGAAGCCTGGAAATGAGCAATCTGTCATTTGCAGATGGAGGTCTCCAGAGGGTAAATTTGCTGATGCTATCCCATACATAAGGCTAGAATCCTCAAATATATCCTCTGGGTTCCTCTTTCTGTTTAGGCCTGAGACCTTGATTCAGATTAAAGTTCACAGAAGGTAAATTTAGTGATGCTACCCTGCTGTGTAGGGTAGCATCACCAAATTCACCCTCTGGGTACCTCATTCTGCAGATGACAGTCTGCTTATTTCCAGGTTTGTTGATGATGACATTATTTAAAGATTAAAATAAAAATCAAGGCTGGGATATCTCCGGTGACTGTTGCCATTGGAGATATTCCAGCCTTGTTTGTTATTGATTGTTTTACTGTTTTCTCAGAATTTTTATGCGAGAATAACTTCGAATACTTTAAATGACCTAAAGCATCCTCACAATGTCCTGCACTAAAACCTTTGTACCGGTCATGATGACAGACACACTGGGTAAAATTATTTTCAGGCTTGGTCATATTGTGATCCCTCTCCATAGGATGGTGTGCGTGAAGTTATTTTAACCCTCTGTTGACTGATGTTGAAGCATAAAGAAATCAAGCTGGAAATTTATTCCCATAATGCAGCTAGGAATTTAAACAATTCTGCCATGTAATAACAGAATTTGTTAAATTTCAAGTTGCATTAACCCTTTATCCAACATAACGTCCAAAACCTGCCAGTGCTATTAAAAACTCATTCAATTTGCATTATGTTTTTCATTTTTTGTCTCAAAAATATAGCTTATGACCCCTCATTGGAACAAGCTCATCGAGCTTGTTCCAATGAGGGGTCACGTGCTACGTTTTTGATGCAAAAAATGAAACAAATTAGTTATACCAAAATTTTATTTGCAAGTGTTGTCTGTCTTTCGTGTTAGGTGAAGGGCTAATGGGGATATTTGCTGCTTGAAATTTTGGTATTTTGACCTCACAGTGCAGAGGGTTAAAGTGTGAAAATTACAAGCCATTTAATGACACCCATTAACCCTTTACCTAACATTACATTAATATCCAACCAGCACCATTTGCAATTTAAATTTTTTTTTCCAATTTTTGCGACCATAACATAGCTTATGACTTCTAATTGGGAAAAAAAAAAACTTGTTGATCTTGTTAAATTGATGACTCAATCATCATACACCATGTTTTGGACACAAAAATTGAAAATATGTAGCTACTGAAGAAATTTTGAAAACGGTACCCAGTTGTGTCAGGTGAAGGATTAATGAAGTGTTTTGTTTATATATTTTATGAAACTAATAAAGACAAAGAAAAATCTGACATCTTGATATTATTTTATTCCTTCTATCTCTGTTGCTATATGTTGTCCCATCAGGCCTGAAAATAAGCAGTCAGATATTTGCAGAATGAGGTCCCCAGAGGGTGAATTTGATAATATCATGTACAGTGGGCCAATTTGTCCTCTGGGTACCTCTTTCTGTTTAGTTTTGAGACTCTGATTCAGATTGAGATTCACAGCAGGGTAGCATCACTAAATTCACCCTCTGGGGTCTTCATTTTGCAGATGACAGTCTGATTTTCTGGTTTGCCCATAGATTCCAAAATGTTTTAGGATTTGATTTCAGAAGTTATACATTCATCTGGGTTCTCAGCTTCCCTCGGCTTCTTTATTTTCTTGAAACTCCTAGAATTTAGAAATTCCTTGCCAAAGACCTGGAAAATTCTTGAATATAGGAACTTTCCTTGAAACCCCTTTGAAAAATGAGATATCAGGCAATCAGAGAACATTCATTTGAGCAGTAATCAGCTGGACTCTAGTGAGCTGAATATTGCTTGAATGAGTCTTTTTGTGCCAAATAGAAAATCAGCCTATTCATTTATTTATTGGTTTTTAAGGTCACATACTTATGCACAATGGCTGATCATGACCATGAGTTTTACGGGTGGAGGAAGCCGGAGTACCTGGAGAGAATCAACGAGCAAGAATATCAGCCTAATAAGAGTTACAAAAACCATCCATTAGGCTGCAGATATCACAGTAATATGACATCCAGCTGATAAGTATTGAGTACAGTTTCTATAGGATTATCTCTTCATCAGTGGAGTAGCTGGGCATTAACCCTTTAACCCTTTACCCAACGTAACGGCCAAAACCGGCCAGCGCTATTCTCAAAAATCGCCAATTAATTTTCAAAATATTTTCATTTTTTGTCTCAAAAACATAGGTTATGACCCTCCGTTGGAACGAGCTCATTGAGCTCGTTCCAACGAGGGGTCATAACCTATGTTTTTGAGACAAAAAATGAAAAAAATTAGTTATTCAAGAATTTTTTTTGCAAGTGTCGTCTGCTTTTCATGTTAGGTAAAGGGTTAACTAACACGAAAAGCAGAACACTTGCAAACAAAATTACTGAATAACTATTTTTTTCATTTTTTGCATCAAAAACATAGCTTATGACTCCTTATAGTAATGAGCTCAATGAGCTCGTTCCACTGAGGGGCCATAAGCTATGTTTTTGAGGCAAAAATGAAAAAAAAAATACTGAAAAATGAATGGCAATTTTGTGAATAGCACTGGCTGGTTTTGGTTGTTACGTTAGGTAAAGGATTAATAAAAACTGAACCAGACACCGAGGTGTTTTCACGAAACTGAACTGAAACTGAATCTGAAAAATTAAAACCTGCCAGCTTGGGGTGGGAGTGGGGATTGTCCCCATACATTTCTTGGAAATGTGCATAAACCAAGGAAACTATCTTATTGGGAGGGAACTGGATTGGTGGCCCCTAGGGACTCTCATCACTTAGTCCATCTGGCCAAGGGGCAAATATGTGGTGTCCTCATTGTCACATTTTGTCCCTTAATTACTCGTTGGGTGGACATGTTAATAAGGGAGAAAATATGACAATGAGAATACAACGCAGATTAGATGAACGTTATTCATTTGTTACCCTAATTTTTCATTTTCATTGACATGATGGGCTTAGCAATTGATCCCCCCCTAGAACCCCTGGGAATGATCAAAGGGAAGTTTGCTCTTCATGTAATTGAGCGTTCTTCTTTTTGTCCCAGGATATTCTTGAAAAATATCTGTTTTTCCCCTTGAAAATACAACTGGAAGGTTCTCAAAACACCTAAAACCAGTAGTGCAGCTATGGAGGAGGGAGCCTTGGTCCCCCTCCCACCAATGTCTACCCTCCCTAAAAATCCTATTTCTACGGTCTGCGGAGGGCAATCAGCTAATGAAATTACAGATGACTTGCCACACTTGATATTGTTTGAGCCTCAAAATGGCACCATTTGGGACATATTTTTCAAAATTTCTCTGGGGGAGATCCAAACGTGTCTCCCCCGAAGAAAATTAAAAAAAATATATTCCCCTGCCCTCATCCCCACCAGTGTGAGAGTGACATCACCTAGGTATCTTTTCCCAACTCAAGACTAGGATTTTTGTGATATGCCTATAACACATCAATGCCTCGACCCCCCCCCCCCCCCCCCCCCCCCCCCCAAAAAAAAAAAAAAAAATTCATAATCCCCCCCCTACACACTTAATATGGATATCTGGCTATGCCCTGGTCTTAAGCTCTTAAGCAGACTATTAATTCAAGTGCAGAAACCCTGGTTATTAGGTCACTTGACAGAAAGTCTGGTTCAGCTGCAGTGCAATAGTTTGTCGGTCTGTTGGAGTCTGCTGTGTAAGAGGTACCATTCTTTTTCTCCCACACCTCTGACCCCATTCGATTAAAATTTTTTAAAGATGATTATTGAGTTTGGGATTTTCAGTTTTGGTAGAATGAATGTGCTCCCCTCCAATGGGGAGGGACTGGCACCATGTGGGACTCCCTCATTTTAATACCATGGGTAATGGGGGAAAACAGTTGAAAAATCATCATCTCACAAACCATCGGCCCAAATACTTCAACTCTTGACATACAACATCTAGGTGAGGAGGTTTTACAGGTTCATTCAAATCAAGCACTGACGCCATATGTAGGGTGTATGCATCCCTCAGAATTTAAACTTGGGACAATTGGGAAAGCAAACAATTCTTCTCTCAAACCCCTGCTCCAAATGCTTCCTTGCTCAGTATGTAACATTTTGCAGTTTCTTCAAATGCATCACCAGTGGCCATATTTTGGAGTGGGGTAGCCGGGGGGGGGGGGGGGGGGGGGGGGGGGGCAGGGGGCTAAATTTTTTGTTTGTTGCTCCTTAAAACATTGGTCCAATGTGACTTTCATATAACATACAGAGCCCTAAAATGGACTCCAATATTAGGCAACACACTCTTTTGAGTCGCTCTTTTGAAAAATTCTTGGGGTGGGAGGCCAAGTGTTAACCCCTTTAACCTAACATGAAAAGCAGATGACACTCGCAAAAATAATTCTTGAATAACTCATTTTTTTTGTCTCAAAAACAGGTTATGACCCCCTCATTGGAACGAAAGGGTCATAACCCATGTTTTTGAGACAAAAAATGAAAAAATAATGAAAATTAATTTGTGTATTTTGAGAATAGCGCTGGCTGGTTTTCGCCGTTACATTGGGTAAAGGGTTAACTAAGATGCTCGAATGTTACCCCCTCCTCCCACTTCCCTTCAAACTTGAACTCCTATAAATAAATAAATATATTAAAGTTGGCATTTGTGTTTGTTGTACAGCGAGGCTCACACAACAGTGCGGCCACCATGGACTGGTCACTTTCCGCTGGAGGGCAATATTTCCACAGACGCAATAATATTAGATTTCTAACACTAATTATAGGACTAATCATCAAAATCAAAAATTCAATTAACGAAGCACCAGGTAAAACCTGTTGTTTCATTAATTAAAAGTTTGCTGATGATAATTTTTATTACCTGCTAATCGCATGCATGGACATCACTGCCCACACGTAGATTATGACCAGTCCACAGCTGCAGTTCTGTAGAGTCCTCAGACCATGTAGCAATTCAAAAATGGGGTGATAATTTGATTGATATTTGTTGCTTTAGGCAGCATTCGAAACTATGGCTCTGCAATCTCAATATCGGGTAGAGTTGATTTCTGAATCGACTGATGTATAGGATTTCGACTCGTTTGTTTGTGCAAGTCAATCAAAAAGTGAAATATTCCAGAAACGAATCAAAGAAGTTTTGGAAGCGGAACCTCCCTGAACCTTCCTTCTGTCATCAGGACTCATGTACATGAGACCTGATGATGGAAGAAGAGTTCAAGAGGAGGCACTTGGTAGGATTTTGAAAACATCTCGATTCGAGATTCTCGAAATTCCAAAACTTTTGAATCGAAGCGAATCGTCGAAACGATTTTGAATCGAATTGAATTTCGGGTAAAGCTGAAGAATAGGGGACTTTTCCTTTTATGTAAAAACAATGCATTTTTCTCACCTTTTTTCTATATTTTCCTATTACTAGTCATGTTTTCGATAAAATGACCGAAAGATATTCACTTTTGACTGAGATTAGAGATAATTTAAACCCTTTCAGTGTTATGGTGCCAGAGATTCTTCTGCATTCTCGCCATTTTGAAGTGTGCAATTTACATAAATTTTGTTTTCCCTTTGGCTGGCGATTGTAGGTTTAGGGTCAGTGTAGTGAGGGTTAGGGTTAACTTACCGGTAAGCTAACCCTAGCCCTCACTACACTGACCCTAGACCATGTCGGGAACAGAACAAACAAGCGTACCAAAAACAACCAATACACAGAGTAGACGCCGAAAAACACAAAAAAAACATGGAGGAAAGATGAATGTAAATGTCACAAATCGAACAGGTAAAAACAATTGTTGAGCGGTTATAAATGCCAGTAAAAGTGAATCTCTTTCGGTCATTTTATCGAAAACATGACTAGTAATAGCAAAATACAGAAAAAAGGTGAGAGAAATGCGTTGCTTTTACGTAAATGGAAAAGTCCCCTATTCTTCAGCTTTACCAAATTTCGAAGCTTCGCAGCACTCAACTCGAAATTCTCGCATCACATCTAAGTGGAAAAGGCCTGAATGCATAGGGGTTTGAGTCCTCAGAAGCGGGCCCTGCAGCTATAAATGATTGGCTAAACTTTACCATATACGTGTGTAGTTGTCGCGATATTGAAATGGATGCTGAAACTGAAAGTCACCTTCAGCCCTGGTACAGAAGCTTAATTCCCAACAGAACGCTTGTAAGAATAACTGCTAAAAAAACTTAAGCCAGCTTATTCGACTCTGTTGAAAGGAATACTGTTAAAAAGGTCTAGTGGTTTGTGCACAGCTGACATACATACAATGCATTATTTATTTTTTTATTACATACTTCAAACAATTTATTTCTGAATTTTTTTATATTTCCTTCCTTAATAGTATCTGCTGAACGCAATTCATTGATCGTCGTACTCTTTTCCCCACAATGGTGGAGCAAATTGACCAAAATCGTGATCAGAGATTCCTTGAGGCCACTTGAACTCCAAGTCCTCAAATTCAGGATCTCTTCCAAAACTTCTCCTGAGCTCTCTTCCAAAACTTTTCTTAAGACGCATGTCCCGGGATTTTTTCGGTTTTGGCTTAAAGTTTGGACACATCTTGGAATCGGCCAAGTCATAGACCACTTTCGATTTCTCTATCAAGCTTTCGTTATACGCTCCGTCAGACCATACATTTCGCTCTGGGAGATGTTTATCCTTGGCATGTCCCTGAATACAAGGTAGAAAATGTTATTTCATCCCTCAGCAAAAGAAGTACCAATCCTGGAAATAAGCAATCAGTCATTTGCAGAATAAGGTCCCCAAGAGGGGGAATTTGCTGATGCAAGCCAATACAGTGGGCCAATTCATCCTCTGGGTACCTCTTTCGCTTAGGCCTGAGACCTCGATTCTGACTGAGGTTCACAAAAAGTAACTTTAGTGATACACAGCAGGGTAGCATCACTAAATTCCCCCTCTGGGGCCCTCATTCTGCAGATGACAGTCTGCTTTCTTGGCTTGAGAAGAACAAACGTAACAGAAAGCACCCAGCATATTTGGATTTGTTTAACCCTTTTCCCAACACAGCGTGAGAGGTCACTACTTTTCTCCAGAGTTGCTACAGATTTTTATTTACCAGTATCCTAATATTGCTTATGACTACACATTGGAACGGCCTCAACGATCTCATTCCAATGAGTGGTCATAAGCCACGTATTAAAACAAATGTTAAAATAAAAAGTTGATTTGTACTTTTATACTGCATAATCTGTGATGACTTGTGCCCCGACTAATAAAATATTCTAGTTGCATCATCAAGGCATGTCTTTGACGAAGGTATGTCTTGATGTAGTTCGAATACGTTATCAGTTGACGATCCATCATGCCACCTGATGATGCCAGAATTTTAGTCACTTGGGTTATGGTAGAGTTGGGCAATTTTGTGGCAAACTGGAAAAACGAACTGCAAGTCCGAGAAAAAGTTGGCCGTACGGTTTTACTGTGTTTGTGCATAAACATCTTACTGGGAGGGGACTGGACCATTGGCCCCTTCGGGCTCTTGTCAGTTAGTCTATCCGACAAAGGGGCTAATACGTCTTGTTCTCAGTTTTCTCCCTTATTGACTCATCCACTGGACGAGTCAATAATGGAGAAAATGTGACAACGAGAACACAACAAAGATTAGATCAATTTTATTCTTTTGTTACCTTAAATAACTGGTAGAGTGCTGGAAGACCATATTTGGGCTTCATTTGGAAGTGCAGGTACGCAACTTAAAAGCTTCAACTTCTATAGCTGTGCTTCATATTATCTTCGAAGTGATATTATTTAGTCTGTTAAGATTTGCTTTGTTTCAATTTATAGGAGAGTGTCTACAGGCACACTCCTATAAATTGTAACAAGGCCAAAGACATGTGAACAAATTTGGGTGGCCAAAATAAATTTAGCACTCTACCAGTTAAGGGTTTTTTTTTCTTACTGGATAGGCTTTGTAACTGATACCTTGGAATCCCTAAGAATGATCAACGGGAAGTTAGGCTAAACCCTGAAGAGATACAGGTTTTTTGTGGTGAGAGCTGTCGTACAAACTGTTGTGAATTTTTTTCCACGTTAAGTCTGACGTGTTATTTACTAAATGTTCTTAACACATTGAAAAATCAAACCTAAACCTAGGTTTTTTCCTGAAAACGAACCGAAAGCGAAACTGAAAAATCAAAGCCTCCCAGCGCTAGGATATATACACCTGGAACTTAATTAAACACCTCCTGTTTTTTTCACAGTGGTGTTAATAGAAACTGTCATTACTTTCATGCTATCTTCGAGATGGCCAAAAGTGATTGTTTGTGAAAAGAATGGTCTATTGACAAATGAAAGACAACACAATGATGAAAATATGCAGTATTTTAATGGCATTAATTACACATATTTGTCACTAATGTTTTTGATGGAAAAAATGTTCTCTTGACAAGTGTGGTGCTGGAACGGTCCATGATGAAACAATGCCGGTAATTACTGACAATAATGTAACTTGTGATCTTCTGAACACCCTATCAGTGTCTGACGTCAGTAGCGAGTGTATCCACCACATGCCCAAATGACAGCCTCAACCCTCCTCCTAATGCTACCAGTGAGCCCTCTGTTACAGTCCAGAGGTAACTGCTGCCACTCCTCAAGCAATGCAGCTTCCAAATCGGCTAAATTCTGTACAGACGTGTCCTTTGCTTGCACATAATGTCCAAGAAAGTCCCAGATGTGCTATAAGGGATTCAGGGGCGTGGTGGCTCAGTTGGTAGAGGTGCAGGCTGCAAGCCGAGAAGTCCTCGGTTCGAATTGCAACTGCGTTTGTGTCCTTGGGCAAGACAATTCACCCCCATTGCCCACATGGGGGCACGGTGACACTGTGTACTATGGCGTACAGCACGTCGATGGTGCACCTGTCTTCAACCAATGCTAACCATGCTTGTGTGGAGTTGGTATGTTGGGGAGCTGCTCGCTTTGCCCGGTGGTTCTCTCCAGGTACTCCGGCTTCCTCCACTCGTAAAACTGTCACGGTCATGGTTAACAACTGTACAGAAATATGTGACCTTAAACACCAATAAATAAACAAATACATAAATATAAGGGATTCAAATCGGGGCTCATTGCAGGCAAAGGTAGTGTAATAGTGTTGTTCTGAAGAAATGCTCTCACAGCTTGGGAACGTTGTGGCCTTGCATTGCCGTCCATGAATACAGGGCGAGTAGCCAATGGGTGGTTGTCAAGATGAGGCTCGACAACTGGATTGGTTAATGTCCCGGATGTACTGATGACCATTGAGATTCCTACGTACAGTCACCATATCAAGTCTACAATCATGAGAGAGGCATCCCCAGATCATTTCTGAGATCATCCACCATAAGGAAAAGTAGATCTGATGTTCCTGGGCATGTAAGCAGTACCGGTATTTCTATGTCTCCACACTCTCATGCAACCATCTGTGACGTGAAGCAAGAACCTACTCTCGTCTGACCAATGGACTCTCCTCCACGTCCTGAGATTCAAATGTCATGCCTTGCACCACTCCAACGTCATCTTTGATGCTGATCAGACAGAGCTGGACACTTGATAACCCTTCTCGACCTCATACCCAGTGCTTTGAGATGGTTTCGGTCAGTTCTGTTGCATAAAAGCCTTTTGGGGAGCCAATGGAGTTTCAACCCCTACTTGAAGCAAAGAGTTCATGCCTAATGAGGCGTGCCAAGCTCCGATCTTCCCAAAGAGAGGTCTTTTGGGATTGTCCAGGCCTTGGTCGATCCTTAACATCGTTGGTTTGTTGATATTTTCGGACAAATCTGCTAATGACTATAACCAAGTTGCCTTCCAATAGCTTTGAATGACATGCTTGTTGCATGCATGTCACCAACTTGCCATCTTAGTGTCTCTGACAGTCTCCTCTTTGCCATGTCAACATTTATTGATAAAAGAAATGACAAATTTTCTGGTTTTATACCCAGATATTGCATATGGATGATAATGTTTTTTGTGACATTCGTGGGAAGCATGCTTCATGTGGACGAGATTGCCATTTGGGGCATGCTATCCAGGGATTGCCTTGAGTCGGGCCTGATCAGCCCAGGCCCCGAGATCAGCCCCGAGGAGCACTTGCTGGGTGCTTTTTTTCAAGCCCCGACATTTTTCCACAAAAAAGCACTAACAATAATGGACAAAATGGAAAATCAGCCCCCGAAAAGGCCCCGAGCTCAATATGTGGGGGACTTTTTTTAGGCCCTGACCATTTTACTCAAGGCGAGGCCTGCTATCACCTAGAAACATCATGTTTCACAAGATGAAATGTACTGCAAGAGATAGCAATCATTAAAACATAATAATCAGTAACAGCAACTTTACTGCCATGAAACATTTCAGGGAGTGCTTAATTAAGTAACAGGTGTATATTTCATATTTCAAAACTGAAGAGTACTTGGAAATTCACCTAGGATAAAAAAAAACGTGTAGTGAATGTGACGCATGGACTTCCTAACTTTTTTTTTAATTATCACGTATATACTCCAAATCTGTCATGCTGAGCCCCCAAATAGACCATTTAAGCATAGCCATCTTACAACCGGGACTTTGATATGCCCGTCAAAACCAACCATTCAGATTTGTTACTAAAAATTGCACCCATGTGTGCTGTAGAGTACTGATCGGTGCAATCATATCATTTGTTTCCATTTTATAAATATTTTTTTCGCTTATGCTGTTGCTGTTTTCAAACAAAATGATCAAAAATGATCTTTGGACGAAACATTTTAGCTTTGAAGTAGCCAATGGTGCACTGAAATTGAGAGTTGTGATGAACGCTAGAACGAACATGAAGGATTGGAATACAAAAATGGATATAACATTGCAAAACGCACAAATTTCTGACACATAACCTTTGTTCTCTTTGGGGATGAATACGAATATAGATAAGGTAAATTGTCGAATTTTATTTGATAAAACGGAAACGAGAAATAAAACTTTCAATGCCAATCATTAATTCAGTACACGTGAATGCAATGTTGATAAACAAAGCCGGCTTGAATGGGCATATCAAGCCCAGATGTAAGATTGTACTCTGCTAAGATTGTCTGTAGTCTGAATCACCACAAGGTACCACAGACATCCATTTGTATGACTGTACGACTGTCCATGTGTGACGTAACAAGTGCCACATCTAAGAAAGTGTATGATAATAAATATCGTGAGATAATTGATCTCCATTACTCAAATCCAGTGTGTGTGTGGGGGGTGGGGAGATGATTCGCCCAATAAGCCAGTTGCCGATTCGCCATCTTTGACGTTAATGATGTGCAAGGTCAGAGGCCGCCAGTGCTCAAAATAACTTTTTTTCTCTGCGTAGCAGAATGCTACGCATTTCCAAAAAATGAATAGCATTTTGTAAAAATTACATAGCTATTTTTGTATACCAGAGTTATGTTATGAGGTTTTATATTGAATTCTTCTAAGTAGATAGAATAGTTTCTTCCATTTCTGGGCATTTCCAAATGATCTGCAACACATGAAAACATTTACTATGTTTTTTAGCTGAACTGCCTTTAAGGGTGGCATGGACTTGTATATTGTTATAAATGGCGTCTTGGTTGTTTAATAGAGTTCTCAAAATGGAAGTTGGGCTTTTTAATTTGATGGGCTTGTAGTTATTTTTAATGGACATTTTATGCAAAGTGTTGTAAAAACAGGAAGTATTTAAACCAACAGAACTCATCTTACATATAAAGTTGCTAATGATGCTTGATGGAGAGTTAATCTGAGTTATGCCTGAAATGTTCCACAATCAGAAGTAAAGCATCAGTGAACTAGTTTTCAAATTTGTTTGCAAATTTTCATTTACATTTTGCGATACAAGATAATCAACTGCAGCCTAATAGGCTTCAGTTGATTATCTTGTATTGCAAAATGCTATACATAATTTAACATTGTGAAGCTTTTTGCAAGTTTTGCATAGCAAAAAGCAATGCGACACGGCTTATTTTGAGCCCTGGAGGTCGCTTCGGATAAACACTTCAATCAGACTTTCTGTCAAGACTGTCATACATGCGATAGAAACCAAAAGTTTTGCTTGAAACGAGGAAAATGTGCATTTTCAATTTAATACTAATCAAGATAGAAACAAATAACATACTTCCAACACTTCATTTAACGGACAGGGCAAAATAATATTGATTTTTTTGTCAAATGAATGCCGCAATGAACCCCTTCCCATAAGCGAAGGCAGACTCGGACATCATGGGTTTTTTATTGACGAGTGACAAAATGGCAGGTGGATCACTGAAACGACTCAACGATGACAGCGTGAATGAAAATTCAAACCCTGAGTATCCAAACAACCAATCAATACAAATATTTTGAAACACAACACAGACGTTCCAGCTGGATGAGGTTGGGGGAGGGGCGTGGCCCTTAAAAGGGGGTGAAAATCGTCTGCTAGTAGCAGTGTCGCGTGTCTAATAATATTTTGTCCATATAAGTAAAAGTTAAAATGAGTTGAAGAATAACCACTAGCGGTATAAACTTTTGATGTAATGTTTCCTATACTAATAACACAATAATCGGACATAAAAATATATAAATTCCTCTTTTGACCATTTTCTCCTTCAACTCAAATTTAGATGTCACACAGTGGAAGCTGTCTTATTACAAAAAAAAACACCCACAAAGTCAAAGATCCACTCAGGGCCGGGGAAAGGAAATTCGGCCCCAGGGTTAAATCTGTGATATGGCCCCACTTTAAAAAATGTCGGGATATTGCACAGATGATAAAGGCATCTGCAGTGAGTGCTGGAGGCATGATCAATCATGGAGTGGTTGGGGGGGGGGGGGGGAGGGGTTCTCCTCCAACAAAATTTTGAAATCAGTTATTAAATGGGAGTGTACTGACGTTTTTAGCAGCATGTTTCAAATTTCCAAGTTTATCAATGAGTATCCAATGACTTAAAGCTATAGCTATTGTTTGAACAATTCTTGAAGTGATAACTTGTTTACTTCAAGCTGATTTAATAAAGTTATTACTTCAAGAATCATGCAGTCCAGAATTACAGCCATTGGTCAAGTGCAGAGCTTCATTCACGATACAGCCCCCATCTTAACTGTTGGCACAAGGAGTCAGAACCTTGGGGGGGGGGGGGGGGGGGGGACGTACAAAACCAAAAAAATATTAAAATACAGTCTTTTGGGTCATGTTTGGCCTAGGGGGTGGGGGTGGGCAGGCATAACCAAGAATCCTTGACTCCTTGGTCACCCCCAAGTTCCAGGCTCTGGGGTTACTACCCCGGGCCCCCACCCTCTCCCAGCTCCAGATCCATGATCAAAATGTGCATACATGGATATTGTATTAAAGAACACACAGGGTGATTTTGTACTAATGTCCTCTAAGCAGATGGATATACATTTCCAACACATTCTTGTCAGTCTTGTAGAAAGTTTGGGACTGCAATGGGCGTATTGTTTTTCGAAAGTTTTGTATTACAATGGGCGTATTGTTTTTCGGCTTTTGAACGTCTATGGACTGACGACATACCAGCATGGGTGGCAAGATACCCACAAATATGTGAACCTGTTGTACACACGTGAACATCAGGGATTTGGCCCTTGTTGCCTGGAATGTTCCACAATCAGAAGTAAAGCATCAGTGAACTAGTTTTCAAATTTGTTTGCAAATTTTCATTTACATTTTGCGATACAAGATAATCAACTGCAGCCTAATAGGCTGCAGTTGATTATCTTGTATCGCAAAATGCTATACATAATTTAACACTGTGTAGCTTTTTGCAAGTTTTGCAAGTTAATAGACCGACAGGAGGAAACATGTGATATTCATAAACTTCGGTCGGATTTCGTCTGTACATTCCTAACAGAGCTATGGTCCTTGTACGACCTTACAAAAAATAACAAATAAATGAACAAATAAAATGCCTCTACCGGGGCCACATACTGACGTTGAGCGTTGCTTTCGATGTGATATACACGTTGTAGCCTTCTCTGTACATATGTAAATACTTTTATATGTATCTCAATATTCATGTACTATTTATACATATGAATTCGAGAAATAAACTATATATAAACTTAAACTTGGACTCAACAAGCTAATCTGCAATTTATGGACCACCAGAAAACTAACTTAACAGAGCTCCTTAAACTGGAGATTTGCTCAGTGAGTCACAAATTTTTATTGGCTGTCAGGTATGGTCAGTGGTTGATGCCCATGTGCATTGTTTTGCATAAGCAAAATTCCAGCAAGCGGACCTCCGAGTGGAATTCAGAAATCACTTGACTTACAGTATGAGTTGAAATAAGTTGTAAAATAACCACTTTTAACTATGCATCTTCAACTACACCAATAACACAAGAACCTGACATCATTTTTGGGAAAGGTCTCACAGAAAGCTTTCCAGAAAATGATTTTGGGTTCTTGTGCTATTGCTTTAATGGCAGTGGGCTACTTTGTTCATTGAAGTTTTGCCACAACTTATTTTGATTCTCTGTTAGAGATTCACAAAAGGTTGTCTGATTCTTGTGTTATTAGTATAGGAAACATTACATCTATAATTTAGACCGGTAGTGGTTATTCTTCAACTCATTTTGACTTGTACTGTATATGGACAAAATATTATTTAGACACGCGACTTTGCTCCTAGGGGTCGATTTTCACCTTTT
>JAUFNR010000442.1:0-29569 GCA_031216915.1 Pictodentalium vernedei
GGAATGGAATTATCTATCACATCGCTCGTGTGTTATTGGGAGTTATTGAATATTTGTTGACGTTTTCCATGCACGAAAATAGGCTATGTTTCGTTGATTAATACAAATATAAAAATCACAAACCTTGAAATATGACACAATAAAAAATAAACAATGATGTTTAAAATATATTGTTAGTTATTTGTTTTCAAGGTATTCATCGTCTAAGTGTTTGCGTAATCACAATGGGAATCGATGGGGTCATTTGTTTATCTCAAAATGGTGGCCCCCATGACGCGATTCCAACAAAAAAAATTATTCATTTATCGGCGACAGAATATCAACTTATAGTCACTTAAATTTGTATTAAGCACTTTCTGTGAGTTTATATACATGTTATTCCTCAAACTTTTGTTTAGGTTTTCCGTACTTTGTTGAATTTTGGTCTATTTACTGCTCATAAACTTACACGTTTTGCACTATGACAGATATCGTAACCGGAAGTGGCCAACCGTTGTTGTCGCTACTAAAATACCGAGCGACCACAAGTTTTTTACCGCGAATTTCACCTCTGGCCGTCCGATCAAAAGGTTGGCCCGGTTATCCGGATATCCAGTGTGATACTGTTGATATTAATATTTCATTTAAAAATGTTCTATGATATCAACAATGATAAAAACGAAACAACTGTATCATTTTGTATTTATTACTGATGAAACTTGACATTTTTGATGAATAAACAATTCATCCATTCATTCAACCTACTTTAAACTGAAGTGATAAAGATACATAACAAACTGACGATGATTTGGTGGCGTAGCGGTACAGCGTTCATGCAGAAATACCAAGTATGCGAGTTCGAATCACTGTGCTGCCTTATGAAACATTTTCATCACAAACACTTGAAAGTATTATCAATAAGATCCAGGGGATTAAATAACATCCATAGAACGAAAATTTAAATTTGTTTTTTAACTTTTCAAGTGCAATAAAATATACCACTTATTCCTATACAGATTCAATAAATGAGAGTTCAGATGAGATGAACGGTTAAAAAATTAATCTGACCTTTGGTCCAGCGGTAAAACTGTTTTGTTTGAAAACTGGGGCCCCGGTTTCAATTCCCAGTTGTGCTAATTTTACAAGAAAAAGAACAGATACTTGGGTAGCCGACTTCTATCGATTCTGACCTTGGAATCTTTCAACATTACTTTTCAAAATTGAAAAATAAATCTAACGATGTTTTTCGCCTAACAAAATACTCCGATTACACTAATCGACATGGGGACTACAAAACAACGAAAAGACGAAGAGGGATTTTTCGCGCCTCAAAACTCAACTTTCAGCTCCTAAACCCTCCTCTAGCTCCCCCATTTCGCCATTATCAACCCAAGTTCTGAATTCCAAGTGTTGTTCGTCTTCTAAGTCTTTTTACGCAGCCAGAATTAATAGAAAGAGCATATAAATATCCACCCCCATTCTGGGTCAGTCCATATTCTTCAGCTGTTGTTTCACGGTCAAAAAAGGCAATCAGAACATTTTAATCGATAATGGACCGGCCCATTAGGGTAGTTTGAATGCAAAATTCCATTTATTCAAGAAAAAACAAACGTCGAGTCCCCCAAAGAGAGTTTTTGCCCCTCCATTGCCGCTTATGTATCCAAGTATTACATCTGAGGTATTTGTGGCCCTTAAAACGTCTTCACTCTGCCATAATCAACAGAAATTCACATTTATCTACTCCCCTATCGGGTCAGTCCATTACAAAACGAGTTTACGGTCGAAATTAAAAATGACAAGAATTTCCGAAAATTTCACCTTTTTTGCACTTAACTTGACATAGAATATTCCAAAAGGGGTGGTAGGAAATATGGATTTTAGAACTACAAACAGACTGCGACGGCAATTAATGAGAATGTATTACTGCTATTCTATTGTATATTAATCAATTAAGTTTTTATAAAAAGGATCAGTAATAATTAATTCCCGCGGGGTTACATGTTGATTTTATTAGTGTACCTCCCTAAGAATGAATTCGCCCAGGTTCACACTGGATAGTAAAAGAGGCCTATACAAAAATGCGTCTTGGCATCGGTGTTTTGAGGCTTGTTTGGTTTTATTTTGATATTTCTTTCTATTTTCTCGAATTTAATTTATTATCCAGAACTATAGCTACAATCTAGCACAATGAAAAGTATTTGGAAATCTTTTGCTTTTGAAAAAAAATGTTCACGTCTCAATAGGGAGTCGAACCGCCGATCTTCAGATTTGAAACTAAAGGATAAACCCTCGCGGCTGCAGAATTCTCTAAAAGTTTTGTTTATTCTGTACATCGCTATGGGGAAATCACATAACGAAATTCTGTAATAAAAATATATTTTAATTCACACTGTTTAAGTTTAAAGATAGAGAAAACAATGATATTTTCAACTCACTGGGCCTTTTCAGATTTATTTTCAGTAAAATAAAACATGTTGCTGCTCAAAAACTGTATTTTGACATTTTGGAGTACTGAACTCCCGATGTTCGTATCACAAGTCCAACACTTTACCTCGTCGTTATCAACTCAAGCACCTTAACGTTCGATCTGGGTGGGACCACTAACAGAGCCCGAATGATAAAATCATTACCGGCGTTGCCTGCAAAAAATATGGATTCGCCCGTTCACTGAGAACAATGCAGAAGTCCAAAAGAAAGCTGTCGACTTTTAACGCGGTGTAAGGAACTTTGCTTTGGTTTAATGAATTAAGACAATTCTGAAAATTCTCAACTTTATTTTCTATCCAAAACTAACTATAGATCGACTGGCGAAATAAAACGTACTCATCAAGAGTTCATTAGTGTGACATGCCGCTTCAAGGATTCGAACCACTGACCTTCTGATCCAGCTGGAGCTAAACAATAAAAACAAATCTCACAACAAGCGTGTTACCACCAGGCCATGAGCTATACGTTAATTTCAGCTGATTAAACCTCTCTGTTAAAGCAAGTCAAGTTTGACAACTTCAAGAACGTTCGAAGGAATTCAGAACAGTGTTGGCTTGAAAAATATCAACTGGCATTTCTTGTAACGTCATAGAAAATACAAATTTCTGTTATGAATTGCATTAAATCAATAAATTTTCTATCTTTAACTGTTGACTTGTTTATTATTATTTTTTTTATTTAAAGAAAAAAGACCCAATCACGTTCATCAAATCCAGCACAGTTTAAACTCGATTTGTCCCTACCGCGATGCCTCAGGTCCTAACGCCTAATATTCCAACTCCACCATCAAGGCATGCCTTGATGATGTACCCGACAGTTGGAATATTAGTCAGAAGGGATTATAGATAAAAAAAAAAACTCCAAGATTTCTTGGAAATTTACCCGTGAATAAATAAAAAATACATGTTGCAATCGTGACGCAACCTTTTTTTAATGAACACGTAAAAATATGGCCACTTTTCTCTTCTGTATATAACAGGTTATGTGGCGAAAGAGAAATGAATATAAAAATGGAGTAAACAAATCACATCTCCCAGACAGTAAGATATCAGGGTGGACTATTATTTTAAGCGAAGATCAAAATAAATTAAAAAAAATATTTCTGGAAAATCCGAGCGTGATAGCAAATAAGACACCCATCTACAACCCCTTGTCGGGAAGGTCAAGCCTCCTCATCGAGGAAACTATCACTTTTATTGTGCGATTGTTGGCGAATGCCCAAGCCTCATCGTCACAGAGTACATGCCCTCTTTGTTGGGTGACGAATGTACAGGACCCTTTGTAGGGAAATCCTGGTGCCACCCATAGGACAATACTGCCAGAGAGCAAGCCCGTAAACAGAGAGGATTCGTTAATTTGAATTAAGACTCTGATAGAGCTGCGTGACTTTCGCGCAGTGGGTTAACTCTTTGCATGCTGCTGGCGGATATTCCTGCCGAGCACAGGGTTTCTCTTGTCACTGATACAAGTATAATTTGGACATATTTAAACATATTTTCCCCTGTAAATTGAAAGGAATTTTTCACCAATGATTTCTTGTTATATTTAGATTAATTTTTCATCAACTCTAGTCATGGCTGCTTTACAGCAGCCATGACTAGATTTGAAGAAAAAATATCTTGAAAATACTCAGCAGGTTAAGAGTTGAAGACTCGAGGCCTTGCTGCTCCCCTCTAACATTTTCGCTGACCCACCAAAACACTGACCCAATGAAACTTTCACATACCACAGAACCCTAAAATAGTCTCTAATATAGAGCTACACAGGCTACAAATGCATCAGATTCGCTCTTAGACAACTGAATTGAGCAAACATTTCTCGAAGTGTGTGTGTGGGGGGGGGGGGGGGGGGGGGGGGGCGGAGCCGATGTGATACCTGTTGCAATTATTATGGGCGCCCATACTCTGAAGCACAAATGTCCGCAAATTCCCGCATGGAAATATCATTCAACTTTGAAATCTACCAGTTTGAAGCAATTATTTCCAATAATTTGAGCTTGTCAAGAACAATATAAATTGTTGTTTACACTGTGTAAGGGGAAATAACCGTGGACTGAAATACAGGATGCGCTGACATTAGAGTGCAGGGAGTTAAGTTCATTACTTGGTAATGCATACCACATTTTAATTAAACATCTTGAACGCCATCATGTATATTTGTATTCCATCCATGCAGGACTTCTGGCAAATCAAAAGGTTTGCCCCCCTATATCACAAAAGCCCCGAATACCCATGCTGTGAACTGTTGGGTTCTCAATTATTTTTCAAAAGTGATTTGTAAAATGAGTATTTTTTTTTTTTTGAATACCATGCTGACATCAAAGGCAGCCTTTTTTTATAAAAAAAATTGTTCATAAATAACTGTTTTGTTATAATTCTTGGTACTCTCCATTAAACTGTAACAAAACACATAAGACCAAAAAAGTTAAAAATCTGTTTCTCAGGATTATGAGGCCTAAAACATAAAACAAACCAAGAACATGAACTTTTGATGGCAAAGAAATAATTACAAAAATAACAAAAAACATTACAAAAATGGCCTGAGAAACAGAAGATCTGCTTTGTGGGGCCTAAACTTTTCTTTCGACTGCCAAGAAAACAACATGCTAATACATAGTGTAGAGGCACTAAAGTAGCTTTCAGAAATTATCAAAAGAGCCATGATAGCCGCACCCAAAGAATAATTATGTCTGTATGATGTAACTGGCACTTTCTAATAAAGACCAATAGCCGCTTTCCTCTGGGAACTGTGTGAAGTGGTGATGTATTAGTTTACTCTTGTAGACAAGTTCTCCTTTACTGGTATTATCAGACACTGTAACTTTTTTTGTTTTGTTTGGGGTTTAACAGCACTTTCAACAGCCAAGGTCATCTTATGTCAGACAGTTTTATGGGTGGAGGAAACAGGGGTACCTGGAGAGAACCACTGAGCAGTGGCGAGCAATCATCAGACTAGTACTGAAATGGTTAACCGGATAACCGGTTTGAAGCTGTGAAGCAGCCATGGCTGGATCTGATGAAGGCATTTGGGAAAATATTCCCATGCCAGGAGCAAAGATAGACACTTTCTACTAGACACTTGCAATTACTTTCTTGGCCAATGGTCCTTTGCAGCGAGTTTCTACAGAGCATTCATCTGATCTGAAGGGTTCAGAATATTTTCCCAAGTGTTCTCGTCGGATCCAGCCATGGCTGTGAAGCAGCCATGGCTGGATCTGATGAGAGCATTTGGGAGAATATTCACATGTCCAGGAGCAAAGATAGACACTTTCTATAATATCCTTTATAGCGAATGGTGATAATGGTGGCTGGTGAGCAGCCATGGCTGAATTCGATATGAAACCTTGACAGATCGTCCCCTGAGCTCCAATCCGTCCTATTTGCTAGCAGGCACATGGGTCGTAGTGGAGCTCGGGTGACGAAATTTACCGGAATCCAAATGGTACAAGAAACGCAAATTATAGCACACTTGGTTCCGCGTGTGTTTGATCACAATTGTACAGCGTCGGTGAAGCTAAACAACCCGTGTTGATAACCACCCGATTCAGGGGATGTTTGTGAATTGCCGTCTTCATTTTCTGTGGTTGTAACTCAGGGAAACGGTCTCAACTAACTAGGTCAAATGCTCTGCTCGCCTGTTTGACTAGATTCATAGATTGACCCTTTGCCAAACGCCTCGCCCAAAACTGACAAACGCTATTCAAAAAAGTCGGAACTCAAATTTATTGGGTTTTTTTTTTTTTTTTTTTTTTTTTTTTTAGTTTTTGTCTCGTGAACGTGGCGTATGGCCCATCATTGGAGCGAGGTCGTTGAGCTCGTTTCGATGATGGGTCATGGGGTGTGTTTGGGGGACGGAAGGTGAAAGGGTTCATGCATATATGAATTCGAAAAGTGTCGTCTGCTATCCACGTTGGGTAACGGGTATATAGACTCATTACGGCGACTGTGCTGTTGGCAAACGGTGACCCAGTTGCTGGACAGCATAGGGTGGAGGAGCATTCACATCCTCAAGTAGGATAACTGGGTTTGCTTTCTCCTCCCTCTCCCCTCTCACCCTCTCCCGTCCCCTCTCTGGTTTATCTCCTGTGGTCCTTAATCGAAAAGACACCTATATAACCCTGGTGTTGTAAGAGGAGCAAAGTCGAAACAACCCTTTAGTGACAAACATTTACCAGTTGGATTTTCTCTGAAGTTCCAATCTTCACGAATGTTGTATATATATGTTATATTTTTTCTTGACATCACCAAAAATTATGACTCTACTTTTTACCTTCATTTACTTACTCATATATTAATGAATACGCAATGCACGGACACCGAGAATAGAAATTGTGATCCCAAAATGTCCAGACCCTTGGTTGCTTTCTCCACTACTTTAAGTAACTATGGCTAATGCCATATCACTGGATGAGATCCAAACAAATAACACTTATGATTTCATGGCAAAACTGAACGAGGCTATTTCTTCTGATGAACAAGACATGGCCGCCCTTCCATTCAATATTTCTGATCCTGTTTGTAAGTATTTTACTCCAAGTGAATTTAAAGATGAAATCTCAAGTACGAATAAATCTCTGTCTCTACTTAATATTAATTGCCGCAGCTTGAACGCTAACTTTGAAAATCTCCAAAATTTACTGGTCGACTTGCAAACAAACTCTAACTTTTTAGACGTGATAGGCATGACGGAAATATTTAATGTCAAGCCAAATATAGAATATCAACTTGAAGGATACCACTCCCTAATTTCTCGTATGCGCCCCGATGATGATGATGGCAGGGGTGGTGTCGGAATGTTCATAAATGACAGTATTCCCTTCAAAATCCGAAACGACTTATCTGTCTTTATACCACACGTGTTTGAATCTTTGTTTGTGGAAATATCCACTAAGAAAAAGGGTATCGTCGGAGTAATTTATAGACCGAACTCAGCACCTAAAGCAGACATTGACACATTCCTTTCTACATTAACTGAATTATTGGACACCTTAAGTAAGGAAAATACGAAAGTTTACCTCATGGGGGACTTTAACATAGACTTGCTCAACGTAAATTCGCACAGTAAAACAAATACCTTTATAGATTTACTATTCAGTGCGGGTTTTATACCCGCTATCACAAAGCCGATGAGGGTCACAGAATCTGCTACCCTGATTGATCATATTGTTAGTAACAATATCAATAAACTTATGTCAGGAATTATAATTACTGACGTCAGCGATCATTTTGCTACGTTTTACATAGAAGTAGCAGACAAACGCCCACTCCCTCAAATGCCAAATTATAGACGAACATTCAGTAGTGAGAATATCACTCGGTTCAAAAATTCTTTATCAGTTTGTGACTTCTCTGAAGTCATAAACGAGGTTTGTCCAGACGCGGCATTCAATAGGTTCCTTGATATATTCTACGAAGCGTTTGAACAAGCATTTCCAAGAAAAGCTATGCCCATAAACAAAAAGTATATCAGACGTGAAACATGGATGACGCAGGGCTTATTGCAATCCGCTCAGACGAAACATAAATTGTACGTTAAAAAATTAAAATCTCCAAACATCCAAAACACAAAAAATACAAGGATTATTGTCATGAATTCAACCGCTTGAAACGAACCTGCAAAGCAGATTACTATAACAAGATACTATTCGAAAACAAAGGTAATATTAAAAAAACATGGGAAATTCTTCGGAAAGCTATATACAAGTCAAATAACAACAGACCACTTCACCCCTCCTTCTTAGATGGAAACACGGAATTAACTGATCCGAAAGGAATCGCCGACCGATTCAACAAATACTTCGCTGATATTGGGAAGTCTACAAGCAATCAAGTGCCCACGACTCAACGTCGATACTCGGATTACCTGAGCGGCAACAGTAGAGACTCTTTCTTTATTAGCCCCACCAATAAACAGGAGATAATCATTTGTGTTCACAAACTAAGAGGCAAATCAACCAAAGATAGTAATGACATGTCCACAAAACTATTGAAGGAAATAATTTTGGAGGTAGCAGATCCGCTGTCTCATATAATCAATCTGTCCTTCACTACAGGGAGAGTGCCGGACAAAATGAAAATGGCCAAAATTATACCTATTTTTAAATCAGGTGATCCACAACTATTTACTAATTACCGCCCTATAAGTATTCTCCCAACATTCTCGAAAATATTGGAAAAAGTAATGTACTCACGTCTATACACATTCTTAGAAGAACATGAAATCATATATAAGTACCAATTTGGGTTCAGAAAGGGACACTCCACTGTGCATCCTATTCTGCATCTCATAAACCAGGTTGTAGAAGCAAATGATAAACTTACGAAGGACTGCACACTTTCAGTTTTTCTAGACTTTTCAAAAGCCTTTGATACCATCAATCATACAATCCTGCTGAAGAAACTTGAAAGTTATGGTATTAGAGGCTTAGCTAATTCCTGGTTCCAAGATTACTTAACAAGAAGATGCCAGTCTGTGTCTTTCAAGGACAGCACATCTGATTCGTTGGAAGTCACGACTGGTGTACCACAAGGTTCCATTCTAGGTCCTATCCTTTTCTTATTATACATTAACGACATCAGCCATTCAACCCTGCACAATATGCTGTCCTTTGCAGATGATACTACAGCTTTTGCGTCAAGTAACAATCTAGACAATTTGATAGACGAGACCAACATCGAACTAGGAAAAATCAGCGAATGGTGTTCCGCAAATGGATTATGTCTTAACGCAAATAAAACAAAATGCATCTTATTGCACCCTCAAAATGATTCTTACAACGCTGCTAGTAGAACAATATCCCTAAACAACACAGATATTCCATTTGTTGGAAACCAGAACGATGAAAAAACAGTCAAATTCCTAGGAATCCATATGGACGAGAATCTAAAATTCAAACAACATACTTCAGTAATCTGTCTAAAAATGGCTAGGGCAATTTTTGCCCTTAATAGGGCAAAAAGAATTCTTCCTTTTAAAGCCCTAAAGACACTGTATTTTTCACTTATACATAGCCACCTATTGTATGGTATACTTGTATGGGGTCACGCACCATCAAGCAGAATTCTTACTCTGCAAAAAAGGCTATTCGCATAATAACGAACAGAAAATATACTTCGCACACAGAACCTCTATTTAAAAAATGTGGCATACTAAAATTTGAAGACTTATATAAGTTACACGTCCTTTTGTTCATGTTCGATTGGTATCATGATAGATTACCAGTGTCTTTTGACGGTACTTTTGAAATTTACAGAAATCCTTCTGGAATGGAAACCAGGCAAGCTGGAAATATACGTACAAACAAACCGAGAACGCGTTTCTCGGCGGACCTACCGTTACATTCTTTTCCAAAGGTATGGAATGATTTAAACCCTGAAATACAGCAATATAGTAGGCCCTTATTCAAAAAGAAAATAATCGATACAATTTTAGATTCTTATTCTTCCACAATCATTTGTACCAATCCATTTTGTCCCGACTGTATATCAACTTAAAGAGATCTCACCAAAAATACTGCACTCTGAGGTTTGTTGGGTCCTCAAGAAGGATAACTGGGTTTGCTTTCTGTTCTCCTTTCTGGTGATTGGTCCGGATCGCCTGGGTTGGGCGAATATGAACCACATATGGGTTCATGTTTGCCCAACCCAGGTGATTTGGTTTAGTTCTTGACCCCGTCGATTTTAGAATGTACATTAAAGTAATAACTTATTTGTTTCCGGTCTGTGCATTGGGAACGTTCCACTCAATTTGAATCCATGAAGACAAGAATGAAAGGGCAATGATGTCAAGAAAAAGAAAATTGTGTGGGGTGGCAGGAAGACAGCCTCTCAGGCTATGCCATCTCCATGCAGTGTACACTCACTTTATAATTTGTTTTATTTGTCTCACATTGTATATCTGTATGCTGCAGAATAAAATTTCAATTTCAATTTCAACCGGTTACCTATCTAACTGATTACAAAAATGTCAACTGGTTATCCGAAATGTTGATAGAGATCGTCATTCCCCCGTTAAAACGTAGTAAATCTGTTGCTTCTCCTTTGGGATAGATTACACCTCGAAGCAGCGCTGTAGAAATTGAGAAATAATCAACTTTGGTGTTCAAGTCTTCGTTAATGATCGATAATTTCCGTGAGTACTGAGTAACCAGAAAAACTATTCTGTAGTATGTATACAAACGAACGTTGTCGAGTACTATATACACACTACGGGATAGTTTCTGAGAATACTGCTTTCCAATTCCTATAGTTTTGATACCAGAAATAATGGCTACGGTTAACCGGATATTATCCGGTTATAACTCTCGGTTTGTCGGTTGTGAAAATGAGCCAACCCTTTCAGTCGTACATCAGACTCATCAACTCTGCACAAGCAACGTTAGCATTGATTGAAGACAAGTGCATCATAAGTCCAAGTACACAGCGCCACCATGCACCCATGTGGGGTAATCAGGATTAAGTCCCTTGCCCAAGGACACAATGCTGTTGTCCCTGGTGGAGATCGAACTGTGGATGTTTAAAGTACAATGCTGTAACCAATGAACCAACATGCTCCAGCTCCGTAAACCGATGCCCAGACTCCTCTGAAATGAATTTATTTATTGGTGTTTAAGGTCACATATTTCTGCACAATGGCTAATCATTACCGCGACAGTTTTACGGGTGGAGGAAGCCGGAGTACCCGGAGAGAACCACCGAGCAACGGCGAGCAGTTGCTCCTAACATACGAACTCCACACAAGCAGTGTTAGCATTGGTTGAAGACAGGTGCACCATTGACGTGCAGTACGCCTTAGTACACAACGTTACCGTGCCCCCACGTAGGCAATGGGGGTGAAGTGTGTTGCCCAAGGACACAACTCGGTTGCCGCAGGTGTGATTCGAACCGAGGACCTCTCGGCTTGCAGCCTGCACCTCTACCTACTGAGCCACCGTCCACCCCCCCTCCCCACCCCCTCTGAAATGAATAACATTATGAATGATTGGCTAAACTTTACTTCTTTACTTTGGGATGCAGCTATAGATGCTGAAAGTGATCTTAAAACCCCAAAACAAACAAATAAACTGATAGTGGTTTCCAACTGTAAAACCTTCTTTCTAACTCGTACTGCTTGTGTCACTTGTTTAATAATAAAGAGTTTTGATTTACGATATTTTCTGTAAGTTGTATATTGAATTTCTTTGGTCTGGTTTCCATATTTTCTCTACCCCTGTCATTTTTGGAAGTTTTTTTTTCCTGAGAGTTGTTTTCCTTGTTTTTTTTTTCCCTGAGTTTTTTTTCCGGATACCGGGCAAGACAGTGACCACATAGCGGCATATTCATTTAAACGAGAGACAAAAGCGGGTCATGATACATTTACCGATATACGATTGTAACCTTTCTCACAATGAGTCGAACCATGGTAGCATTGTAAATTTGTGGTCCACCACTTTCTTCGTGCGTCCGCCGCCCCTGGGAGGGACCAAGAGTTGGTGGACATTCTGAGGTACCAGTCAAAAATTCACACCACAGAAAGGAGAGGTGGAACTGGGATTCATCTACCCTCCCCCATCAGACGCATACCTGAAATCACCAGACATAAGGTCTCAAATCCTGTGTATGCCGTGTATGGGGGGGGGGGGGGGGGGGGGGGGGGATATAGCTCCCCAAAGCTTAGCAAGGGCCATTTTATATCTCTTGTCCCCACCCACCATATCTGCTTCCGGCGCACTAGTGTTAACGAGTGGAGGTGTGTGTCTGTGTTATCCAGCACCTTTGATATGAAAGACCAAACATGGCTGACAATTTTCGTCATTTGAAGACATTTACAGAAAAGTTAGCTCCCCTTAATTTTCTATAGTTGTCAGTAAATTTAACACTATGGGCATGATAATTTTATATTAAAAATTGAAATTTCGAAATGTTAGCGAAGTTGAGTCATCAATGTGCACATTATTTTACAAACATCAGACATTTTTCTGTAGAGTAGTATAAAAAGTAAGAAGCTGGCTCTTTACAATTTATTTCCCAATCAGTTTCTACGTTTTACTTTTGTTCTCTATTGAAACCCATTTAAAAATAAGAAAACTGTGCTTTCACCATCTTTCGATGTTCTGTAGCTTTTTTCTGTTCATTGAATCAGCATGGTGACATAAAGGGCTGCACGATATTCAAAACAGAATACCGGTATCAGTATTCAAAACAATACCTCGATATACCGGTATATCGAAAATTGTTCAGATATCTGAACAAAAGTACCACAATCGAGACTTGAGGCATCACAGTCGGAACGAATCAGCATGCCTTGATTATGGGGTTCGAAAAACCTTTATACAACGCAGACGATATCAAAATTTATTATTTTAAATCAAATTTTTCCAAAAATTTCTTCAAAACAATATCATGTGACCCCCTCATTGGAACGAGCTCGTTGAGCTCGTTCCAATGAGGGGTCACATGATATAGTTTTGTTGAAATTTTTGAAAATTATATTTTCAACTGCTGAATTTGTATATTACGTGGGCACGTGCGGACGATTCCTTGGGGAAAGCGATAATATTATTCATTCTGAGCTACAGTTAAAAAACTCAAGACATCTTGAAAATTAAATTGTGGGTAAATAAATAATGACGATAAACCGATATTTTTGTAATTACACCGGTATTCAATCGATACTGGTTTGAATACCGGTATATATCGGTTTATCGAAATACCGTGCAGTCCTAGTGTCATGTTATACAGACACTATCATTTCCATTAATATAAAATTCTAGGTGGGATTTCCTAATTTTTCCTTGGAAGAATAAAAACTTGCAAATTACTATAAAATACATTCGCTAAACAGAGTCAAAAGGGACAGTTGATTACTTGCTTCTTCTAATTGGCGTCCCATCAAAACCCAGGTTTCCTTTTGTTACTTTTAATAAACGAAAACAACAGACAGTGAATAAGTGAATGAAGCCAACATTCTTAAACAAAAGTATCACCTTCATTTACGCCATAACCTCAACCAGATGCGTAACGATCAATCAGATGCGTGCTTACATAACGTTCTTACGTGGGCCTGATTCCACGCGTGGTGTCTCCAGCACGCCGTTCCCAATGCCTGTATTGTATTTGGTAACGTTGAATACACGCATCAATTGTGCTATAAAGTAACATTATTTGTGATGTTGAGGAAGAGATGGAAACGGTTCTTTTAGACCTGCGTCTCTCCACTCTCCTTTTCGTCTAAACCGGGGCCTCTCTAAGGACCACCCAGAACGCTCCTTAAACGACGAAACACAGGAGGAAGGAGACAATTACTGAGCCCAATTCCAAGAACTGAAAGAGATCAGCAAAAGAATATAAATACCTTTATCCGCAGTGAAGACTCCCCCAGGCAAAAAAGAAGTCTAACACAAGGGATCAGTGACGAAATAGCAGAACAATTACCAGGCCCGAAGCCAGGTTCTAAAAAAATCTTGATATGGTTGGGCGAGAGTTAAAACCTCCCGACAGTGTTCTCGGTTCAATGACTGTCAGTACGAAACTGAAACCCCCCTTATAAAAAAGTACCATGGTAAACCATGGTAAATCCCAAAATACCCTGGTAATACCATGGTATTACCAGGGTATTTTGGGATTTACCATGGAAGTTTTTTATAAGGGCTAGCTCAGAATACCTCTTTGAAACAATAATGAACGGAACAGGTTCATAACGTTTGTTTATTATTATTGCTTTAAGAGTAGTACTTTCGTTTAACGAAAGCATTTCGTTAACCTTTTACTGCCACACCCACTTGACCATATATGGAGGGCCTCTGTGTACGCACGTGTGCGAGGAAATTTAATAAAATTTATGACATACTTGAAACTCTATCATCTGATTAATTGTTGGAAAGGGCTCTCTGAACCCTTTCCAACAAGTAATCAGATGGTAGGTTTGATCTGTGCATACCAGAACGTACAGATAATCATCCTAAAATACTTGCCAATAGTCATTTTCGACAGCTTAAGTGTTAGAACACTAATATACGAACGGTTTTTCGTGCACTGACCACTCGATCGTCATATTGATATTTACGTTTGTCATTTGGAATTGGTATTGTTTTATGTTTCTATTTATGTTGATTTTGTATATACAAAGCAATCTGCCTTTGTTCTGGTGTATTTGCAAAATAAATCTTATCTTATCTTATCTCTATACTTATAACAATCGCGTTTATACAAAGGTAAAGGAAATACTATTGGGCCCACCCGTCCCAGGACAGGAAGTCTCACCGACGCGCAACGAAAATTTGTATTGCATTGAATATCAAGGGAGATAATCAAAGCTTGAATTTCTTCCTAGTCAAGCTGTGAAAAGCCGAAGAATTGGGGACTTCGCGTTTTTTGTCACACTTCTGAATTTGTGCATTTATCCTTGAAAGTCCTTGATTTTTAACCCTTTAACCAACGTAATGGCAAAAACCGGCCAGCGCTTTTCTCAATAATCGACAATTAATTTTCATAATGTTTTTCATTTTTTGTCTAAAAAACATAGGTTATGGCCCCTCATTGGAACAAGCACGTCGAGCCCGTTCCAATGAGGGGGCATAACCTATGTTTTTGAAACAAAAAAAATGAATAAATTAGTTGCTCAAGAATTTTGTTTGCAAATGTCGTCTGCTTTTCATGTTAGGTAGAGGGTTAAGGATGTTTCAAAGTTTTAACACAAACAAGTCAGGAAAGAGAGGCATCAAGACCTATGACCTAGAAGCTGATTTTATAGGCAGACGACACTTGACTAAAAAAGACTGCTTGGGTTACCGACTTTTTCTTGTTCACCACTAGTCATACGACAGTATATGAGTCCCCGTTGTTCAACACGGACGGACAGCAGATTCAGCTGGAGACTGTAGGTATTAACTAATATCTGCATTCCTCTTCGTCTTACTTAAAAACCTGAAAGTGTTGAAATTTTTGTTTGTTACAATTTAAGGGACAGTGCCTATAGGCACCCATAAATTGTAACAAGGCAAAACACGTGAACGCTGACAAACAACAGCAATTTAGCACTCTACCGTTTAACCCTTTATCTAACCTGAAAAGCAGACGACACTTGCAAAATTAATTCTTGAATAACTAATTTTTTTCATTTTTTGTCTCAAAAACATAGGTTATGACCCCTCGTTGGAACGAGCTCGACGAGCTCGTTCCAACGAGGGGTCATAACCTATGTTTTTGAGACAAAAAATGAAAAAAATAATGAAAATTAATTGGCGATTTTTGAGAATAGCGCTGGCCAGTTTTGGCCGTTACGTTAGGTAAAGGGTTAAGAAGTAAATCTGGCTTCCAGATTTCAAAAGTAGGCTCTTAATTTTAAATACTCAAGTCGGTTCTTGCATACTGGGCTGAAAGGGAGAACCACCGAGGAGATACAGTTGTGAATGAAATCAGAAACCTCAATTCAGAAGAGTTTTTATTCGGTTACTTTACTTCTTCGCTCTCTTTGTAAGAAACAGATGGGAGGTCACCTCTCCACGCTTCCTGAAAAATCTCAGCCTTATAAACATTCATGTCTGAAATCCCTAAAACTGGCTGTACTCTCACCCCGATATTTCTGGAGTAATTTTGCTCTAGTTATGCCTTCATTTTCTGTTAGTACTTAAGACTTTAACTGATGAGTGCTAATTTTTTTGCAGGCTCTCTCAAAAAATATAACAAGGTAAATCTACACAGACTAAATAATTTCATTTCTAAGAGAATATGAAGCATATCTACTGAATATGAAGCCTTTATGTTACGGTACGTGCACTTCAAGGTAAAGCCCAAATATGGGCTTCCAGCACTCTACCAGTTAAAAAGTACTCTTATTGAATGGTGGTGCCAGAATTACCCTGGCGTGTGGTAGAGTATTCCCCAACAAATCAACAACAAATGAGGCATTTCCACCGACGGGGAAGGTGAACTTGACCTGCCCTACAATGGGAATTCTACCTCACCCCTACTTAGCCTTGGCGCCATCACTGGTGGCCAAAACTCTTTAAGGAACTCCAACTGCACATCCTTTCCGCGATCAGTAATTTAAGTGAGAAATAAGTAAATAAGTGAACAATACAGGTATAAATGATTGGCTCGGCTTGTCTTATACTGTTATTTTGATCACAAATATAGCCATAGATGGTGAAAGTCACTCTAAACACCAATAAACAATCAAATTTAGATTATCATGTCAGAAGAGAACGTGGTCTACACTTGGATGAGTTGAAACCAGGCCTGAAAATAAGCCGTCTGACATTTGCAGAATGAGGTCCCCAGAGGGTGAATTTGATGATGATATCCCATATACAGTGGGCAATTTATCCTCTGAATACCTATTTCTGTTTCGTGTTGGGACCCTGATTCAGATTGAGATTCACAGAGGGTAAAGTTAGTAATGCTACCCTGCTATGCAGGGTAGCATCACTAAATTCCCCCACTGGGGACCTCATTTTGCAGATGTCAGTCTGCTTATTTTCTGGCTTGGTTGAAACTTTGATGAAGCTTGGATTGAACTATGCCATACTAGAGACATATGGGACTGTATATATGTGTTGTCTTGTGGGTGTTGTAGTCCATGCGTGGATTGCCTCGCTGGGCCACAGGCTGGGACTCGGGGGCTGTGGGCGGCCCTGTGATCTGTGTGGAGCTGAGAGTTTCTTCGGATAGTACTTGTTTGGAAGGTCAAGGGGCCCAAAGTCACTGTGATCGTTGTATTATTAGTTTAATTTAACCCTTTACAAACACGAAAGGCAGACGACACTAGCAAATAAAATTCTTGAAGAACTTATTTTTTTTGCGTCAAAAACATAGATTATGAGCCCTGATTGGAACGAGCTCAACAAACTCGTTCCACTGAGGAATCATAAGCTATGTTTTTGTGACAAAAAAATGAGAAAAAAAAATAATGAAAATTGAAAGGTGATTGTTGTGTATAGCGCTGGCCGGATTTGGCCGTTATGTACGGTAAAGTTTTAAAGTGAAAATCAAGCCAAATACACTATTATAATATACTATCTGGTAGCCATTGTTGGAATACAGTTCTCTAATGAAAACAATTTGTACTAATATTATGGTACTGTAATGAGATCCTAATGGAAAAAGAAAACTCAAAAACTGTACACCGTCGGAAACTAACGTGAAGCTAATCGGGTATACGGAAAGATGTAGTTTACGGAGATCTCACAAAAAAAAAATGAATGAAAGAAGAATGGGGTGGGGGAGTAACTAGAGGAGAGGGGGGGGGGGGTGCACAAAAAACTCAAATAAATCTCTTTTAGTGAATCAATGACATTAGCAAATCCACTTTGCTAAAAAAAAGTCTTGTTTGCTGATGACGCAAGAGCATGCACATCCAGCAGTAGTGTGGATGCTCTTATAGAAAATGAAAACTCTTGAGTTATTCAACATAAGTGATCGGTGTTATCCGAATAAATTAGCTCTAAACGCTTCTAGTACCAAAATCCATGCTATTCCATCCTCAAAGTGATCCGCATGGTGCGAGGTTGCAAGATTATATCATTAACCCTTTACTCAACGAATCGCCCGCATCTGCCCGTGTAATATGCAGATTCAGCAGCTGAAAAAATATTATTTTTCGAAAATTTCAACAAAAGCATATCATATGACCCCTCTTTGGAACGAGCTCGTTCCAATGAGGGGTCACATGATATGGTTTTGTTGAAATTTTCGAAAAAATATTTAAAAAAACGATATTTAAATTAATAAATTTTGATATCGTCTGCGTTGGGTAAAGGGTTAAATGATACACATATTACCAACAAGAGGAGACAACCAAGCTTGGAAATAAGCAATCTGTCATTTGCAGAATGAGGTCTCGAGAGGGGAAGTTGTCTGATGCTATTCCATACAGTGGGCTAGGATCCCCCAATTTATCCTCTGTGTACCTCTTTCTGTTTAGGTCTGAGACCTTAATTCAGACCTAGGTTCACAGAGGGTAAATTTAGTAATGCTACCCTGCTGTGTTATGTAGCATTACTAAATTCACCACATGTGGGCCTTATTCTCCAGATAACAGTCTGCTTATTTCCAAGCTTGGAGACAGTGTTCGAGTTTCTTGGAGTTCACATGATGAAAATCTCAATTTCAAACAACAAGTCTCCACCGATTGCTTGAAAATAGCCAAGGCTACTTTTGCCATAAATCGGGCAAAAAAAAAAAAAAATGATTTCAGCCCCGAGAAGCTCTAGGATTATTGTACTTCTCTCTGATCCAAAGTCACTTTATATATGAGATCCAAGACATTCTACAGCCACAAATATGATCCCCGGATTGCAAAAAGCTCTTCAGGCGAAAACGAAACGATCCCACACTTCACACACCGATCTTCTTTTCAAAAGCTGTGGTACCGGTATACTAAAACTCAGAGACCTACATACACTTCACATTCTCTTGTTCATGCATGATTGGTTTAATAATCTACAACCGGAGTCACTCGACAACACGAACCTATCTGGCATGAACACTGGACAGTCCGGTCACATACACACACAAAACCCAGGAACTGGCTTCTCGGCCGAACTTCCTTTTCATTCTTTCCCGCGGATTTGGGATGACATTGAACCATCAATCCGACGCCTCAATAAATCCCAATTTAAGAAGGCGATAACAAATGGGGCACTAAATGCATACTGTACAGATGTCTCTTATAATAACCCCTTGTGTCCTGATTAAACTTCTATTTTCTGGATATGATATCAGCATTTAGACCAGGCAATCTCTGTAATACAATTTCTGTAGTACAATTTATGTAATGCCTGTAATTTTTTGGCCCCTTACCTAGCACAATGGCTGTGTCCGGCTTGCACTCCCACAAACTGGAGTGAGCTATTTTCGTTGAGGGGCCGTGGACTTGTTCTTTAGGCAGGGATTGAAAGGTAAGGGACCAAGACAAAACAAACAAACAAAAAATCACGCACCTGGGTGTTATCGGGCCACTTTTCTCTTCTATATATAACAGGTTATGTGGCGAAAGAGAAATGAATATAAAAATGGAGTAAACAAATCACATCTCCCAGACAGTAAGATATTAGGGTGGACTATTATTTTCAGCGAAGATCAAAATAAAGTTAAAAAAAATATTTCTGGAAAATCCGAGCGTGATAGCAAATAAGACACCCATCTACAGCCCCTTGTCGGGAAGGCCTAGCCTCCTCATCGAGGAAACTATCACCTTTATCGTGCGATTGTTGGCGAATGCCCAAGCCCCATCGTCACAGAGTACATGCCCTCTTTGTTGGGTGACGAATGCACATGACCCTTTGTAGGGAAATCCTGGCGCCACCCATGGGACAATACTGCCAGAGAGCAAGCCCGTAAACAGAGAGGATTCGTCGATATGAACTAAGACTCTTATAGAGCTGCGTGACTTTCGCGCAGTGGGTTAACTCTTTGCATGCTGCTGGCGGATATTCCTGCCGAGCGCAGGGTTTCTCTTGTCACTGATACAAGTATAATTTGGACATATTTAAACATATTTCCCCTGTAAATTGAAAGGAATTTTTCACCAATGATTTCTTGTTATATTTAGATTAATTTTTCATCAACTCTAGTCATGGCTGCTTTACAGCAACCATGACTAGATTTGAAGAAAAAATATCTTGAAAATACTCAGCAGGTTAAGAGTTGAAGACTCGAGGCCTTGCTGCTCCCCTCTAACATTTTCGCTGACCCACCAAAACACTGACCCAATGAAACTTTCACATACCACAGAACCCTAAAATAGTCTCTAAAAAGAGCTACACAGGCTACAAGTGCATCAGATTCGCTCTTAGAGCACTGAATTTTGCAAACATTTCTCGGGGGGGGGGGGGGGCGTTCCCAGAGCCGATGTGATACCTGTTACAGGTATTATGGGCGCCCATACTCTGGAGCACAAATGTCCCCAAATTCCCGCATGGAAATATCATTCAACTTTGAAATGTGCCAGTTTGGAGCAATTATTTCCAATATTTAGTAGAAATCTATACACTTGCTGTTGATTAAAAACACTTCAAGACACACGCAGTGGTCTAATCACCTGAATCAAGACATTTCAATTTATTTGAGTACATTTTCACTTGAAAAACAGGGAAGTTGGAGGGGGATAACGACCGGTGGGTCCTATCGGAGCCCACACCAGCCTTCCAATGACCATGTTCAGCCTTCAAAAAACTGTCTACAGCTCCCATTATTATAGAATCCTGGATACGCACCTGCTTTCTCAGAGTATATCTGACAATCCGAAATACTGTTGCAAAGAATATATTTTACAACTAACTTTAAAGCTTTTCTTTGGAAGACCCCATTCACTGGTAGAGGTGGGTGTAACATTCTCACATACTCAACTCAGCACTTGCAGGGTTATCTTAGTAATTGACAAATAATCATAGTATTTTAAAAGAAAATAAAATAAAAACAAAACAAACAAAAAATTAAAAAAAAAAACAGCAGAAATCGTACCTTTTTTTTACAGAAATGATAGAATGAATAACACACGGATTGTCACGGAATGTGACATATAGGGAAATACCATGGTGTGGTTTTAAAAATTTGTAACTGACAGTTTGGTTAATTTCATTTTTTTTTTCGGTCACTCAGTCTCAAGAGGACCTCCGTGTGGAAATTTGTCTGTCAGTCAAGATCGACGTCTGTGCGCAATAAAATATGCTTTTGCGGTCTAAGGGAGGTAACTCGAAATTATTTTCGCAATTATTATTTGCAAGAAGTAAACTTCTCATAACGGTTTCACCTGCAGGAATTGCAGTCCTAAATATTTTCCCACTGGCGACCATTTTTACGTTCGTGTGAAAAAAATATGGTCGCATCATTTTTATTTTGGCATTCAATTATCTCTGTCAAGTATGGGCTTTCAGGCAACTTTTTCTGTCGTCAAAACTGGGGCTCATGCAACCATGGCCAGGGCGAGAATGGGGGCCCGGAACATTGGGACGCCCGGACTTGGCCCAGGTCCAGGATTCTTGGGTCAGCTCTAGTCGAAATGATTTCGAGCAGAGATTGAAGGAAAATGCGACATTTGGAGTCCAAATTAGAACAATTTCCCCGAATTATCCCGATTTATTTCTTTCTTTATTTGACAGCCAGTGCCACCCCTTGTCGGGCAATTTTACGGGCGGAGGAAGCCGGGGTACCCAGTGACAACCACCTAGCAACGACGAGCAACTGTCAGACTCCCCATCTCCACACAAGCAGGGTTGAAGGCAGGTGCACCATCGACGTGCAGCACGCCTCAGTACACAGTGTCACCGTTCCCTCAAGTGGGCAATCGGGATTAAGTGCCTTGCCCAAAGACACAACGTAGTCAACCTTGGCGGGGATCGCAAATTTGAAACATGCTGCTAAAAACGTCATTTTGACGGCCCAAAAATAACGTCATTTTTCATCCTAAAAACCACCAGAAGTCCCCATTTAATAACCGATTTTAAATTTTACCCTATTATCGACCGTGCCTTCGGTGCTCGAAAAAAATGCCTTCGGCATCCGCATCACTATCCCGACAACTTTGAAAGGGAACCCGTCACAGAATTAAGCCTGGAGCCCGAATTTCCTTTCCCCGAGCCCCAGTTTATCTTTAACTGGTTGAGTGCTAGATTATTTTTGGAAGATGGAATTTGTTCATATAGATTTGCCTTAAGGCACTCTCCAATAATTTTTAATAATGCAAATCTATATGAACACAATTGTATTTGCTTATGACTGAATAGGAAATTTGTGTAAAGAATATGAAAACTTTAGTATGGTACCCTCATGTTTCTTGAAAGCCATGATAGTGGCTTCCAGCACTCAACCAGTTAAACCATGCTACTTCACCGAAGTAAACAAGTACTGCTTCACTTCCCGGGGTTCCCACGAGAACCATGTGTTCTATATTTAGTCTATCGATACGAACTACTGCAGCTGTGAGTACACGGCACAAAGTGAATACCATTCAGCAATCCAATATTCATGTATATAATGACATATTTTGTGTCCAACTGTTCCAAGCGCGTAGCCAGGTATCCATGTTAGGGGGGGGGGGGGGGATGCAAATGAGTTCTTTGGAGATCCAAGCATTTTATGTCGTGGGCATATCACGAAGATTGAAGTCTTGTGTTGGGGCAAAGCATCAAGGAGTCCCTCTTGTGTTTGAGTGGGTGGGGAGGGGGGAGGGGGCTGGGGTGATTATATTCTTTTAAATTTTTAAAAAATATGTCCCACTGAATGGTGCTATTTTGAGGCTTGAAGGAACGTTAAGTGTAGTTTGTCATCTGTAATTTCATTAGTAGACGTCCCATGCAGATCGTAGAATTCGTGATTTTGAAGGGGTGGGGATCCCTGGCTATGCCACTGAGGTCTTCCTATTGAGATAAGTTTGCTGCTTCAGAGGAGTACTATGGAAAATAGTACTCTGTCCGACTGAACACATAATATGTGAAGAGTTCTAATAGAGATGGTCTTAGGTTAATTCAGGCTCCCATAGGGAGCCAAAATATGAACTTGATGTGGACAAACTTGAATCTAACCTCCAAGGATGCTGTATACCAAATTTGAAAAGATTCTGACTGGTGGATCTGAAGAAGATTTTTAAAGAACATTCCCCAAATCTCATTATCATGGCTTTTGATGGGTAAGAAATTATGAAATACCAAGTTGGGCAGACGTCCTTGCTTGCCCGACGAAAATATACACAAAATAAATCCCCTGCCATGTAAATATTTTATCAATGGAAAGTATATTTGTAGTGTATAAGTCTCTGATAAAAGCAATTTGTTCCGCTCCAAATAGTAGGGCGATATGACCGAGCTGTCAAGCACCGACGTCCTACATCCCACCACCACTCCCCCTCCTCCAGCCCCCCCCCCCCAAAAAAAAAATATTTGTAAGTTATGGCCCTGGCTGTTAAGTTAGGTAAAAAGTTAAACATGCTGTTGTTGAAACCTCATATTGGGCTTTATTCTGAAGTGCAGGTACTGCAACATCAAGGATTCACATTCAGTGGATGTGCTTCATATAGTCCTTGAAGTGAAATTATTTAGTCTGTATGTATTTGCCTTGTTACAATGTATGGGAGTGTGCCTCTAGTCACTCGCTCATAAATTGTAACAAGAAAAAGACATGTGAACAAATTCTGATGTTCAAAAATAATTTATCACTCATCCAGTTAAGTTGCTGTACATTCACTTCAGAACGGAGCCTAAATATGGGTCCCAGAACATAACCAGTCAATAAACTTGTTGGCAAAATGCCATCATAAACTGACAGAGTTCGAGCATGCATACATCTAGGTAAATGTCACTGCAGTTTCATTGCAAAAAAGACCTGGCAAAGGAATTTTAGATGCTGTAAAGAATGTTGACAAATTTCAAGTACAGGTTGATGTGGTAAAATTAACTGAAATCATAACAGGTTTCATATCAGCCAAGATATCAGCCTGAGGTAACTTCACATGAGCCTGAGACCAAAGGTTGAAGGCTGATGTGAAGTTACTGAGGACTAATATCTCAGCTGATATGAAATGAACCAAGTAATAACTCCTTATTTATTAACTTTATACTGAGGTGAAGGTACTGCAACTTGAAGGCTTCATACTCAGTGGATGTGCTTCGTATTATCTTTGAAGTGATATTATTTAGTCTGTAAGGACTTGTCTTGTTACAATTTATGAGAGAATGCCAACAGATATGAAAACAAACTTGAGAACAAACTTTGATGACCAAAAATAATTTAGCACTCTACCAATTCAACTCCACAAATTATTACACTAGAGTGATGTCACGCATGCAGCCCGACTGTCCCAGGAATGGCAATGCTTAGACGCAAAATAGTCGGAGCCATTTTTTGTTAACAGTTTACCTAACGAATCTGCCATATCTGCACTCGTGATATACAAAATTTGCTATTCAAATTTTATTTTTTCATTTCTCTACTTCAAAACATACCTCATGACCTATTAATAGAACAAACTTGATGAGCTTGTTGCAATAAGGAGTAATAAACCATGGTTAGAAGTAAAAAATGAAAAAATCTGATGTTTCAGAAAAATAATTTGTACTGTTGGCTTCAACTTGTGTTAGGTACAGGATTAAAGATGCAGCACATAAAGCAATGTTGGGCTATATGAGTCAGTTTTCTTTTTTGCATGTAATAACTCCCAATCCTTCAAAATGCATTTTAGGAATAATTGCGTAAGTGACACGCTTGTGTGTGTGTGTGTGTGTGGGGTGGGGGGTGGGGGGGGGGGGGAGGGGGTTCTGGAACCTATATTCAAACCTGGCCTGTATTACTAGCTGGAAAATACACATATCAACTTTGGTTGAAATCAAATAATCCAAACTGGAGTTATCAGTCGGAAACCAATTGTTTACAGACAGATGGATGGACCGACAGACGGATGGACAAAAGTCATGGCTAAAAATGCATTTTGTACCAAAGAAAAAATATTGCATGAATGGCTCTGGGTGGGGAGGAGGTGGGGGTGGGGGTGAGGGGTGGGGGAGTGTCAGGGGAGTCCATTTTTTTCCAGGTGGTCAGTCGAAATGCTTCAGAATGCATTTTGAGCAGAGAAAAAAAAAATACGTAACTGGCATCATGGGGGTGGGGGGGGGGGGGGGGGGGGGGGGATAATTTGTGTCTGGATTTTTAACCACAAACTTTAACCAAAACTGTAAAAAAGCATTTTTGACAAAAAGAAAAAAAGGTAGTGATAGTGACTGTAAATAGTTCAAAATGCATATTGGAGGAAATAAAAAAAAAATGCCTAATTTGGAAGGGGGGTGCGGGGGGGGGGGGGGGGGGTGGGTGGCGGTGGTGTTTGTCTGGGTTTTTAACCAAAACTGTAAACCAACATTTTTGACGATAAAAAAAAGTCCCTAATTGGGATGGGGGGGGGGGGCGGTGGCGGGGGGGGGGGGGGGGGGTACATAAGTTTTAAAAAAGGTTCCACATGTAGTGACTGTAAATAATTCAAAATGCATATTGGAGAAAAAAAAAGCCTAATTGGGGTGGGTGGGGGAGGGTGGGGGGGTAGGGGGTGGTGGTGTTTCTCTGGGCTTTCAACCGCAAACTTGGAGTCATCCTACCAAGCTACAATGAAATCCCTTTATAATTTTGGCCTGTGGAATATTCTAAAGGTTTTCGGGCTTCGGGCCTCTGTTGCCATCACAGTTGCCAAAAAGGGGACGTTCTCATCTAGACATTTTTTGAAGTCAACCTATCAAGTTACAATGAAATCCCTCCATAAATATGACCTGCAGACTGTGTTAAAGGTTTTCGGGCTTCGGGCCCCTGTTGCCATCACAGTTGCCCAAAAGGGGATGTTCTCATCTTGACATTATATGAAGTCAACCTATCAAGTTACAATGAAATCCCTTCATAAATATGACATGTAGACTGTGCTAAAGGTTTTCAGGCTTCGGGCTCGGACAGCCATCATGGTTGAATGATCGCAACCAATAGGGCACATTCTCATCTGGGCATCATGTGGATTGATCCTACAAAGTTACAAGGAAATCCCTTCATAAATATGACCTGTAGACTATGCTGAAGTTTTTCGGGCTTTGGGCACCTGTAGCCATCACAGTTGCCCAATCAAGTCCAAAAGGGGACTTTCTCATGTAGACATTATATGAAGTCAACCTATCACGTTACAATGAAATCCCTCCATAAATATGACCTGTAGACTGTACTAAAGGTTTTCGGGTTTTGGGCTCGGGCAGTCGTGACAGTTGATAGATCACGCCCAAATAGGGAAATTCTCATGTAGACATCATACGGAGTCATCGTATCAAGTTACAATGAAATCCGTCCATATTAAACATGACCTGCAGACTGCCCTAAAAGTTTTTGGGTTTCGGGCTTGGGCAGCCATCACGATTGACAGATCATGCCCAAATGGGGACATTCTCATCTTGGCATTATAGGCAATACAGAGGCATTCTATGCAGTTGCAATGAAATTCCTTCATAAATACGACCTGTAGACTGTGCTAATGGTTTTCGGGTTTTAGGCTCGGGCAGCCATACCGGTTGACCGATCACGACCAAAAGGCGACGTTCTCAAGTAGACATGACCTAAAACCTGCATATGAAATTTTGTGATGATCAGACAAGAACTACCAGGTATACCCTGTACTTGAAGGTTGAATAAAAAACTTTAACCACAAACTTTAACCAAAACTCCAAATGTCAACTAAACAGGAAAAAAAAAAAAAAACAAAAAACACTTGAACCTTCAGTAAAAAACTTTAACCACAAACTTTAACCAAAACTCTAAAAGTTAACAGACGGACAGACGGACAAAAGTCATTACTATAGCCCTCACTGTAAACAGTTGGGCTAAAAATGTTCTCTGATCTGTTACAATTTTGTGACAGCGTCATTGTTTCTTTTTTTTTCATGAAGTCCGAAGTTTCATCTTTTTCTAGTTCAGCTATTCGAATGTCTTAGCTTCCTCTCTGGGGAAGACGTGAAGTTCAGATAACTGAATCTCTTCTCTCACTTCAACGAGTCTCAGTTTATAACTCTGAATTTTAGTTTGCAATGAATTTTCTGTACAACTCTCTTCTACCTTCTCTTCATCCACCTCATCCTTATCTATTATCCTCACCATACAAAAACTCAAACTACTCCATTATGCCTGGTAATGCCAATGATCCTGACTTTGTTCGACAAATAACGGTGAATGATTTCCATGAAAACAAACTGGTTGCATCTGGTAATGCATCAAGGGGACAACTCTAACTTAGTTCATATCAACCATCAGGGGCAGCAGAGCAGAAGCACTTCAGGTCGGGGGGGGGGGGGGGGTGGTAGGGTGAGATGTCAGACCCTGGGAAAAGGGCATTTACTCAAACTAGCAGACCCACCACGACATGCCAATGCATGCATGTCCTAAAGGCCAAAGGCCCAAGATAGGGAGTTTGAGAGGAGGTGCCCCCCTCCCATTGGAAGGGGGCACTCTTCCCAAACTCTCCCATTGAATTTTGAAAGCTCCCAGAATGGATTTAGGTGTATTTTAGCTTTACTTTGAGAATAAATCAAAGAAAAAAATTGAGTGATGAACCTAGGATGGGCATTGTCTGCTCTCTCGCCCCCGTGGTCTGAGAGGGCAGCTGCTCCCTCTGCTTCCGGCGTCCCTGTCAGTCATGATTGGCATCATATCAGCCAAGCTTGAAGTCAATCACCCGGGCTTGATAAGAGGCAGTTATGGGAAAGAAATTCATATCCAATAAATAATCACAAATAATTCTGACTGAGTGATCATTCTCCATAGAATTGTTCTCCAGGATAAGAGTTAATGTAATGTTGAGATGTGATATGTACCATATATACTTTTTCGATCTCATATTCAATAATAGAAACTTTTCATTTATTTGTACATCAACTTCTCTGTAAATTGGTATTTTTTTCCATCCTATTATTTTACTTGACATATCATCTTTAATTACTACTTTCCACCATATGTGCACAGATATTGTTGAAAATGATTTGAAAATCTGAGTTTTGTAATGCATTGTTTGCAAATAGGATTGTCGGTCTAATATTGATTTTATGACAGTAAAAATATCAGCATTAATACTACCTTCTACAAATGGTACGGATTCACCATGCATAATTTTAAAAAAAATAAATTTTACAATTTAATTTATTGGTGTTTATGGTCACTTCCAGCATCTATAGCTATAGCATGGCCACAACATAGATGTGAAATCAATTGTAGCCAATTTTAGAGGACTTCCATCCCAGGTATTGGTTCCCAGGACCTATTTTACCAGAAATTGTTTACCAAAGTAAACAAGTGCATTGCACTGGTACCCACACCAAGTTAGCTTTCTGAGAAGGGTGCAATTAAAGCAAGAGTTTTAGATCTGTATCATCAGAGATCACAGCTAAACAATCTGGGGTAACTTCAACAAAAATAGTCAGGCAAGGCTGGAATGCAAACTTTTCTTTGCACTTCATTGTCCTTTAAGGTCAGAAACCAGAAATAAAGTAAATTTGGGCTAACTTTGCCAAATAGGTTGGGCGAGGCTGATATGCAAGCTCATTTCATTTTATCATCCTGTGAGGGGGTGGGGGGGGGCGCAGTGGCTCAGTAGGTAGAGGTGCAGGCTGCAAGCCGAGAGGTCCTCGGTTCGAATCCCACCTGCGGCAACCGCATTGTGTCCTTGGGCAAGACACTTCACCCCGCTTGCCTACATGGGGGCACAATGACGCTGTGTACTAAGGCGTACTGCATGTCGATGGTGCACATGTCTTCAACCAATCTAACCCTGCCTGTGCCGCGGTGCAGAGTTCAGAGTTACGATGTTGGGGAGCTGACAGCTGCTCGTCGTTGCTCGGTGGTTCTCTCTGGGAACTCCAGCTTCCTCCACCCGTAAAACTGTCACCGACATGATATGACCCTGGCCCTGGCTGTTAATGTGTCGTTAAACCCAAATAAAAAAAAAAAAAAAAAAAAAAAAAATCCTGTGAGGTCACACATGAAAAATAACTTGAATAGGTTGGTAATCATTGGGAAAAACCTGGATAACCTTTCAAAATATGCTGATATGAATCAAAATAAAAGTTGAAAGGGCATCACTCTTGAAAAACTGGGTGAGCAGAGCTGATATGCAAACTCATTTCACTAAAACATGTCGAGAGCCCACATACCAAAAGTATTTTTAAAAATGTTGGTAATTGTTGAAATTAACCTGTAGACAACTTTTGGTCATATGCTGACTTATTGGAAAAATTCAAAGTAAAAGGGGCATAGCTCCTTGAAAACTGAGTGGGCATAGCTGATATGCAAACTTGTTTCACTTAAACATCTTGTGAGCCTGCATATTGAAAATACTTGAAATCCATTGGTAATTGTTGAAATTAACCCCCAGACAACTTTTGGTCATATGGTTTATTTGAAAAATATTAAGTCAAAGGGGTATAATTCCGGGAAGAATGTGAGGACAAGGTCAATTTTCACTGGTACCGAATGACTATCATAGCATATATGCATGTGAAGTTTCATGGAAATCAGGCCATCGGTTGCAAAAATATGAGCTTGGATGGAAGGACAGAGCCTATAGCTATATCCCCCGTAAACTCTGTTTGGCAGGGAATAACAATTAGTGTTGCACTTCCCAGGGA
>JAUFNR010000148.1:0-100485 GCA_031216915.1 Pictodentalium vernedei
TGAAAGGTAGACACCTGATTCTTATTTTCATTTTGCAACAAACGGAAGGAAAAAGGTAGAGCCCACAGCCACATTGTGAAACAGCTTTACCATTCCTTAACCCCTTCCCATTCCATTTGATTTATTCTTTCCATTATTCGTCCATGCACAGTGATCCGCATTTTCAATAGTGTTCAACCGATGATCGGAACCGGCCACCACAATCGGCCGATTATGGGCAATCGGATGACAACGGCAACGGCTCCTGGAGCATCGGTTCAACCGATTGTTGCCAAGCAATTTGTGATTTTTCTGAATCGCATTTTATTATCTTCTGCAATTGTTCAATTGTTAATGTAAAATGATGTCGATGAAACCATTCAATAAAGTTGAGAAACAACCACAATGTGTATTCCTAATCTCTCTAGAAGCCCCTTTACGGGATATACGTCTTAAACGAATGTAAAGCTTACAACTGAGCACACTTGCAGCAATCGCCAGTTCATACCGGAAAAGTGAAGGATGCACTCCATTTACTCAGGTCGCAGTAAAATTACCAGTCGCGCGCACTTGGGCGGTAAACGTGGCTCTGAGAGCCACGTTTACCGCCCAAGTGTGCGCGACTGGTAATTTTACTGGGACCCCAGTCAACGAAGTTTAACACTTTGAAAAATGTTCAGTTTAATGTAGTTCTTTCGAGCCTCGACTTGTCTTGTAGTGCACGGTATTACAATCGGAATCGTCATCAGAATCGGCCGACTGTGGGCTCAAATAACCGGTAATCGGTCAGCGACCATTTTTGGAAATCGGTTGGACTCTAATTTTCAACCAAAATAATGAAAATAACGCAACATACTTTGTGTCCCAGAAATCGGGGAACTTTGACAGACAAAATAATATGTGTTTGTTTTGGATATTTATCAACCTGTACTAACTATACAGAGCTATTGATAGGGAGCGCGGTGGCTCACTGGTAGACTGTAGTGTCCAACCGATTACCAAAAATGGTCGCTGACCGATTACCGGTGAGCCCTCAATCGGCCGATTCTGATGCCGATTCCGATTGTAATACCGTGCAGTACAAGACAAGTCGAGGCTCGAAAGAACTACATTAAACTGAACATTTTTCAAAGTGTTAAACTTCGTTGACTGGGGTCCCAGTAAAATTATCAGTCGCGCACTCTTGGGCGGTAAACGTGTCTCTCAGAGCCACGTTTACCGCCTAAGTGCGCGCGACTGGTAATTTTACTGCGACCTGAGTCAATAGAGTGCATCCTTCACTTTTCCGGTATGAACTGGCGATTGCTGCAAGTGTGCTCATTTGTAAGCTTTGCATGTCGTTTAACACGTATATCCCGTAAAGGGGCGTCTAGAGAGATTAAGAATACACATTGTGGTTGTTTCTCAACTTTATTGAATGGTATCATCGACATCATTTTACATTAACAATTGAACAATTGCAGAAGATAATAAAATGCGATTCAGAAAAAATCACAAATTGCTTGGAAACAATCGGTTGAACCGATGTTCTAGGAGCCGTTGCCGTTGTCATCCGATTGCCCGTAATCGGCCGATTGTGGTGGCCGGTTCCGATCATCGGTTGAACACTACTTCTATGCTAGAGGTCCCGAGTTCGATCCCCGCCCGGGACGACCCGCGTTGTGTTCTCGGGCAAGGCACTTTATCCCGATTGCCTACATGGGGTACGATGACGCCGTGTACTAAGGCGTACTGCACGTTGATGGTGCTGCACAACTTCAACCGCTGTAACCCTGCTTGAGCGGAGCTTGAACAGAGTTAGCATGTCGAAGAGCTGTCAGTTGCTCGTCGATGCTCGGTGGTTCTCTCCGGGTACTACGGCTTCCTCCACCCGTAAAACTGTCACGATCACGATTAGCCATTGTGACCTTAACACCAATAAATAAATAAATACAAAGCTATTGATGGGCCGGGGCCGGGGGGATTTGTGAAGGAAGTAAACCATTTATCAACAAACATTTACAGATGAAATGAGTTGACCTTCTGCCTGCGCTGATATAATAGACGTCGCATGGATAGGGCAGAGAGAAGGGTGGGGTAGTTACTTTAGATTGAGAGAGAGCAGGGTGGTATTTACTTTTTAGTTTGGTTCCGGAAGTAGGAAATAATGAATCTTATCTATTTTTGAAGATTTTTTTTATTAAATTAGATTATATGAGTAGAAGAATCTCAAATTCGTGACGATTTGATATAAAATCTCTGAACCTCGTTCACTACAAACGATCTGAGCTGAGGACTACCGAGGCTCAGATCGATTGCAACGAACGGAGTCTTGAGTCATTGGCGGTATTTCAGTATTCCCAAAAGCCATGTCTGAGTTTCGTCGGAGAGCGTTCACCCTCACTCATCATCGCTTATTGACATTTTCAGGAGAGCGATATATTGCTCGTAGACAACGTGGCTTGTTTGATACACATATGTATATTCTGCTCGAGTTTGACATCACTGTCAACATCTAGAACATTTGAGAATCATCTACGTAGTTTCGAAGTTGTAGAACAGGTGCTCTGGCATGGTCTGTTTGGAATATATTATCTGCCAAATATATTAAGAAAATTCAAAAAATCATAAACCCTTCTCACGGCTAATTACCTACCTGCATGTAGTTGCCCAGTTTGCACCAAGATGATGATAAAGGAACTATGCCTATACGAGCAATATATATTTGCAGTGAGTGGAGGGTGGATTGTGGCTGGGTCGCCCGCGGAGTGGAGTTGGCACCCGAACTATAACTTTCAAATTTTATACATATGAACAAAAAACGCAGGCAATGTTTCGGCCAATGGACCTCCTGGTTTAACCCGGTGGTCCATTGGCAGAGACTTTGTCTGTGCTTGTTATGCTTTGCAACACATTTGCAATAGTTACGTGGGTGGAATCTCCGCGTTGCGGGTGATTTAGTGGTAGTGCGCTCTCCACTTACTGTAGTCTTTGTAAGACTGTGACCCGGGGCCCTCCTGGCCCCCACAGTCTTTGAGAGACCCGTTCAAATCTAGTCTGACTAAAAATGAAAGAAACTGACCGCATTTGGGTCGACTCAGTTCACGCTTCATATCGAAGACACAAATCACATAATCAACATTCTACTTGTCGTACTCAGCCCAAATATAATTTATTTACGTGTCTGCATCATTTTTTAACGCAAACACAGCATCAAATTCAAGAAATGTTGAAAAATATCCGACTTCAACACGTCAAAAAACACCGATTTCAAAGATATACAAATTGTACTACACATGCGCAGAGTATCTGTGCGCATGCGTAGTACAATTTGTTTATCTTTGAAACATGATGTTATTTTACGTGTTGAAGTCGGATATTTTTCAACATTTCTTGAATTTGATGCTGTGTTTGCGTTAAAAAATGATGCAGACACGTAAATAAATTATATTTGGGCTGAGTACGACAAGTAGAATGTTGATTATGTGATTTGTGTCTTCGATATGAAGCGTGAACTGAGTCGACCCAAATGCGGTCAGTTTCTTTCATTTTTAGTCAGACTAGATTTGAACGGGTCTCTCAAAGACTGTGAGGGCCAGGAGGGCCCCGGGTTAACAGTCTTACAAAGACTACACTTACTGTAGAAACGTCTAGCATTCCTGGGGTTCTCCCCTTGCAGACAACAGTGCCCTATTTTTTTTGTCTTTCGGGGGAAGGGTTTATTTAGCCCATTACCTCTTTTTGAAAGTGCACTCGGCAAGGAGAGAAGCAAATCGGGTGAATGCTACACGTGGTACGTTCTCGAGAGCACATACTGCATACTGATTTCTACAATATAAATGTTTATATCTAAAATCATGGGTACGTCATGAGTATGTATAAATCTGCTAAAATGCACTTGGGCATTGATCCTAAAGGATGGAAATAGGAGAGAGGGTGGAAGGGGAGGGAGGGAGGGAGGGAGGGAGGGAGGGAGGGAGAGGGTGGAGAGGAAGGAGGGAGGGAGGGAGGGAGGGCCGAGGGAGCGATCGACTAAAGTTGATAATGATATTATCTTGTGTGGATACACCAACTCCAGCATGCTTCTAATTTTTACATGTTTTGTATATTTATTATTACTTTACCCCATATTACATGGGAATAAGTTCAAAAAATAAACTGAACTGATAGGAATAATCAGACATATATGTAACCCAGTAGTTGGTTCCAGTTAGGGGTTGTCTGTCTGTTCAGGCAGACGACACTTAACCCTTTACCCAACTCAGACGATTTCAAAATTTATTATTTTAAATATATTTTTTTTTTCAAAAAGTTTCAACGAAACCATATCACGTGACCCCTCTTTGGAACGAGCTCGACGAGCTCGTTCCAAAGAGGGGTCACATGATATGGTTTTGTTGAAATTTTTCGAAAAATAATATTTTTTCAGCTACTGAATTTGCAAATTACGCGGGCGGATGCGGGCGATTCGTTGAGTAAAGGGTTAACTTGTAATATCTGCAAGACTTTACCTATTGGTGATTTGTTCAACGTAAAAGATTCATCTAAAGACTCGCTATGTTAAAACACCCACTCATATTCAAAATAAATTTCCCACAAAATGGACATTTGTCCTCCTAGATTTACCCAGGAGATCTTTTAGATAAAAGATCTCCTGGGTTAATCTAAGGGGACATTTCTTGGTTCTCCTGTATTGTTCAGAAGAGCGGGCTGGTGCACGCAATGTTTCCGCTGTTGGGCCTGATTTATTCCAACCATTCAATAGTTTACAGACTAACAACAAAACCAAGTAAATGTCAGCTCCAGAATACAAATCTGAGGACAACTTGGTACACCAGCTGCCTGGTTTAGCGGGATGCTTGGGACAAACCGGAACTAGCAACGGCTGTTCTGCTGGAACCTGGGAGAGAAATATCAGTTCCTATACAATTCCTCCACTGACTTAAATGTGGTTTGTTTTGTAATATAATATTCGAACAAAGAATATTCAAAGCTCGTGACAACTATGTTGCTGGAGGCCTTTGTTCTAATCATCATGCTGCAATCTAAAAATAATAGACGGATCGATGTTGTCTGGGGTTACAAACGTATAACACCCACAGATTCCTTAGCGCTGTTAGCCTGTATATATAAATCGTCATACCAACCTCCATATTTTTGTCCCCATTTTTATAGTTTGCACTCACCAATTTAACTAATGCGTGCCACTTAGGGGTCATAGTAATCAGGAAAAATATTTGGGTTGAGGGCGTCGGAACACTAACCCAACCAGAGAGAGGTTGCACATGTGCTGAGGCCCGATAGCTTTGTAGACGATGGAGGTCTGATTTTCAGTCTCTGTTTGGCGGACAAATGATTACTACATGTATATTAAACAGAATACAGTACGTGGAGAGTGTATTATCACTAAATCACCCGCAGAGTGGAGATTCCACCCAAGCAATAATTGCAAATTTGTTGCAAAGCATAACCAGCACCAGCAAAGTTTCAGCCAATGGACCTCCGGGTTAAACCCGGAGGTCCATTGGCTGAAACATTGCTTGTGTTTTTTGTCGATAGGTACAAAATTTGAAAGTTATAGCTTGGGTGATGACTGCACTCCGCGGGTGATTTAGTTACAATCCACTCTCCACGTACTGTAGAATAAAATTGGAATGGCAATTCCTGAACCGCATTAACAAGATTATTTCGAGAGTGCTGAGGTGGTAAGGCATCAGTGGGAAGAATATAAAGTAACTTTATTTTAACATGATACAATTATTTGTTGGGGTTTTAACGACACTTTCGACAGACAGGGCCATAACGTTCTGGATAGTTTTACGGGTGGGGGAAGCTGGAGTATCCGGAGAGAATCACCGAGCAACTGTCAAACTCCCCAACGTACTAACTCCGCACAAGCAGACAAGGACTTGGCTAGAGGTTTTCGATTGGGGGGGGGGGGGGGGTAGGGTAGTGAATTTCCAACTAGGGTTCCTCCTCATAGTTGGAAATTCACTACCGAGAAGAAATCTGAAAATGAAGCCATGAAAGAGGGACATAAAAATGATTCTAGTAGCTGAAATGCCAACACATTTAAGAGAGAAATATCAGGTAATTATTATTTGGTATTCTTCTGGGAACTGAATATGTGCAAACAAATACTCAAGCTTAAAACTTTGAACAATTCACACTGTCCTAACATTAAATCAGATCTTATGCAGGAATGATCAATTTTCGATGTTTCATCATTTTGTAACTGTGAATGATGGAATTAACTCAGGATACCGATTTTGCATGATGTGATTTTCTTGAAGTGCATTTCGAGGATTTTTTTTTATTACAATAAGTAAACATCACTATAGAAATCTCGTACCGACTAACATTATATATACTTACGAGGCTCGATATTGCGTGCACTGTAGCAGTGAATAGCAAGTTGGAATTTTTGCCGATTTGAAACCGAGTTGGGATTTTGGAAAGTAAAGGAGACACCAGCATCACTAAAGAAGCTCTAAAATCCAGGTAGATGGAATTTCCAACTACTCATGACTTGCCATTCGAACTTCCAACTAGAGATGGGCGGTATTGGAATTTTGAGTTCGGTATCGGTTTCGGTATTTTTGTGTGGGCATACCGCGGTATCGGTTCGGTATTCGGTATGTGACTTCAGATTCACTGATAGGGGAATCCATGTCAGAAAAATACAGAATAAGTTGTTCTTGTATCATTCTATCACAGTGCTACACATGCCATTGTTGATGGGCTCAACATTGTCATTCTTTTGTCAACACAGATCATATCTACAGTAATTTGGTGACTTGTTCTAAATCCGCCTTAACTTTTCAAGCTCCACTTAAGGCCTCTGTAATCATAGAATGTGTGTCCTGAAGATGTCATCTTTAGGTGGGCCTGATGACAGTAGTAAAATTATCTGGTCAGTGATTTCTAGCCAAGTCTTGGCTGCCTGTTAAGGCAGCCAAGACTTGGCTAGAAATCACTGCTAAGCAACTGGACATGTACAGGTCGTAGACTACTGATAATTTACTACAACTGCACTGGTTCTTCAGGCTTAACAAAACTGAAAAATAAAATCAGTCACTTCTTTCATGAAAATGAACACATCAACTGCTATCAATCCTCATCAAGGCCTTATAAATAGTGAATGCACAGGGAAAATTGAAAATACCGTTGGTTTCGGTATTCAAAGATTGGGTCGGTTCGGTTTTTCGGTGTCCCCATGATATCGGTATCGGTTCGGTTTTTCGGTTTTTTGCCCATCTCTACTTCCAACTATAGAAAATTTTGGCCAGGATTGGGGGGGGGGGGGGTAAGGTTAAACACTCCCACCCCTGTCGCCACGTGTCTGCAAGCAGGGTAAGTCAGCAAGCAGGGTAAGTCTGCAAGCAGGGTAAGCAGAGGCTGAAGATACGTGCACCATCGACGTACAGTGTACGCCTTAGTACACACTACTGCACAGCGCTACCGTGCCCCCACGTGGACAATCGGGATTAAGTGCCTTCCCCAAGGACTCAAGGCAATTATCTCTGGTGGGGGAACTTTCGGTTTGAAGTCCAGTACCGTAACCATTTAGCCGAGCGCTCCCAATATAAATTACATGATACATTAAATGCTAGAGTACTAAATTGTTTTTGGTCATCAATATTTGTCGTCTTTGCCTGGTTACAATTTGTAGGAGAGTGCATTTTTCCATAAATTAGTGTTCAACCGATGATCGGAACCGGCCACCACAATCGGCCGATTATGGTCAATCGAATGACAACGGCAACGGCTCCTGAAACATCGGTTCAACCGATTGTTGCCAAGCAATTTGTGATTTTTTTCTGAATCGCATTTTATCATCTTCTGCAATTGTTCAATTGTTAATGGAAAATGATGTCGATGATACCATTCAATAAAGTTGAGAAACAACCACAATGTGTGTTCCTAATCTCTCTAGAAGCCCCTTTACGGGATATACGTGTTAAAGCTTACAACTAAGCACACTTGCAGCAATCGCCAGTTCACACCGGAAAAGTGAAGGATGCACTCCATTGACTCAGGTCGCAGTAACATTACCAGTTGCGCGCACTTGAGAGCCACGTTTACCACCCAAGTGTGCCCAACTGATAATTTTACTGGGACCCCTGTCAACGAAGTTTAACACTTTGAAAAATGTTCAGTTTAATGTAGTTCTTTCGAGCCTCGACTTGTCTTGTAGTGCACGGTATTACAATCGGAATCGGCATCAGAATCGGCCGACTGTGGGCTCAAATAACCGGTAATCGGTCAGCGACCATTTTTGATAATCGGTTGGACACTACCATAAATTGTAACAAATAAAATCTTTAAAGACTAATTTCAAACATAATACGATGCACATCCACTAAATACGTATTCTTTAAGTTGTGGTACCTGCTCTTCATAATAAAACCTAAATATGGGCTTCCAACACTCCTCCAGTTAAGACCCATACCTTAAATTATATCCTGTACATTATGTTTAATGATACGATATAATTTTGGACAGTCCACTTCGCAATAGCACTTAGCGTTAACCTTTTGATAATCAGTGCAGTTCTTGTGGAGATGGGCAATATATCGAAAAACCGAACCTACACCGATATCATGGCGATACCAAAAAAACCGAACCGAACCAATCATTGAATACCGAAAGCGTCTGCATATTCGAATATTCCTACATTTGCTATTAATAAGGCTTTGCTGATTCCCGATAGCAGTTTGGGTATTCATTTTCATGAAAGAAATGGCTGATTTTCTTTACAGTTTTAACCCTTAAAAGGACTGTGCAATTGTTCCAAATTCCCACTAGACTACAACCTGTACATGCCCAGTTGCTTTTAATAGCTGTGAATTCTAATCAAGTCTTGGCTGCCTATTAAGGCAGCCAAGACTTGACTAGAAATCACTGCCTAGGTATGTTGTCCATGGTCAGCGGGACCTCCTAATGATGCCACGTAAAGGACACACGCTCTCAGATTGCAAAAACCTGATAGAGGCCCTTAAAGGTTAAGGTGTGTTAAAATTACTGATTTATATATGACTTGTGTTGGGAAAAGAATGTCAATGTTCAGCTCATTGCAGTGGAATTTGTTGGTGTTGTGGTAGAATGATACAAGAACATCTTACTCTGCATTTCCCAGGTGTGAATTCATCGTTGGTACTATCAGCAAATCTCAAGTCAAGTCAGATACCGAACCGATACCGCGGTATACCCCCGCCCCTTCAAAATACCGAAACCGATACCACACAATTCGAATACCATCCATGTCTAAGTTCTGGAGACTAGAGCACGTCAAAACTGTTTTTCAACTTGGAGTTTCTTATTCCACCAACACTTCTATTACTGACAATGGAAATTTTGACAAAGTGAAACCCCTCATTCGAACGAGCTCAAAGAGCTTGTTCCAATGTGGGGGGTCATAAGCACTTTCAGAAACTGAAAAAGCAAATAAAATTTGAATGACTCTTTTTGTGAAATAGCCTTGGTCGGTTGTGGGAGTTACACAGGGTAAAAGTGCTGTGCATTTGTGTTTTGATTTTTCAAAATACCGATATACACGCTCGTGAGTTTGATGACCCTGGGTTTTTGAACAAAAATCTTGCCCCTCCCATTACAAAGGCAAATATTGCTCCACGAACTTCGTTTGAACTAACTTGATTCTGCACCTCAATAGGAAGCTCCAAACCAAATATCAAGCTATTGTACCTACTGGTTCATGAGAAGAATTTTAAAGAATTTTGGAGAATTTTCTCTCCCCCCCCCCCCCCCCCCCATTCCCTACGGGGCTGTGCATGTTAATTTCAATAAAAACAAAATGCGATGTCAGAGCAAGCACCCAAATTTAAATAAAATTGGTTCAGCGGATTAGGAGGAACAGGTGCAAACACCATGTTGACGGACGACGGCCGGTGAGTGATCACTTTTGCTCATCCTGACTTTCAGTCAGGTGAGCTGAAAAACAGACAGGCGGTAAGGCCCGCTGTTTAGTTTTCGTGTACCAATCTAATTTAATCGGAAAGCTCACCATCGGGCGTCTAAGACTTCATTAGGCCAACTAAAAAAAAACAACCAACAGGCAGGTAATTTTAACCTGAAGGAGCCGCCCAGTGGTCCATAACATGTTTGTGGGTTCTGACTTCTCAGAACGTTCTTCCAAAAGATTGGAAGAATGTCTGGGTGGATTTTTAACCTGATGGTTGAGAGTACTAAACAGTTCTGTATATACTCCCCCAATAGTACAGTGCCATGGCCTCCCAATTATTCATCATTCTGCAATCAACCGCTGCATGTTTTCGCTGACCAAGTATTAATCGCTTCACTCTGTCTTTCTCTTCCAAGGCCGTTTTTCTACACATTATGTTGTATCCCACATGACCTAACAGCCTTCTGGTTGTCTGAGATCTAACTCTCCATATCGTCCATTTTGGTGGAGAGATCTGCTGGCACACCACACCGATCAGTGCAGATTATATTTTTAACAGTATCCCCCGCATATTTTCCGATGATAAAACCGCTGATACACATGAACGATGAACAGCCTGGACTGAAAGCATCATTTTATGAACCAATACTTCGAAAAGGTGAACCAATTCGACGAAGAGACACAATTTAACAATTGGTCAATTGTTGGACCTGTGTTTTTACAAATTTTCTATGGTAGTTAGATTCGCAGGTGCATGTTTGTATATCTCGTCGGAGGATGCTCTTGACATTAAATGTCGTTGGTCAATCCTGTATTCTACCTAGTGTTCAACGGATGATCGGAACCGGTCACCACAATCGGCCGATTGTAGGCAATCGGATGACAACGGCAACGGCTCCTGGAACATCGGTTCAACCGATTGTTGCCAAGCATTTTGCAATGATTCATTAATCGCATTTTATTATCTTGTTCAACTGCTAATGTAAAATGATGCCAATGATACCATTCAATAAAGTTGAGAAAGAACCACAGTGTGTATGCTTAATCTCTCCAGACGCCCCTTTTACGGGATACACAAGTTAAACGACAAGTGAAGCTCACAATTGAACGTACTTGCGGCAATCGCCAGTTCCTACCAGGAAAGTGAAGGTTGTACTCCATTGACTCAGGTCGCAGTAAAATTACCAGTCGCGCGCACTTGGGTGGTAAACGTGGCTCTGCGAGAGCCACGTTTACCGCCCAAGTGTGCGCGACTGGTAATTTTACAACGACTCCAGTCAACAAAGAAAAATATTTAGGTTAATGTAGTTCTTTCGAGCCTCGACTTGCCTAGTAGTGCATGGTATCACAATCGGGATCGGGATCAGAATCGGCCGATTGTGAGCTCAAATAACCGGTAATCGGTCTGCGACCATTTTTGGTAATCGGTTGAACACTAATTCTACCCAGTGGAGGTGTACAGGAGTTCCCTCTGCTCCTGCACCGGGGAATATACCGAAACACTGGGCAATTTCCAAGCGGAGTCCCCTTTTATGCTCTGCCCTATTTATTAAATAGGAGACATTAGGAGTCCTTACACCTCTCACTTTGAGTTTGATGACAAAGTTCCTTATCGGTGAGCAGGGGAGCGCTGTGGCTCAGAAGGTAGAGGTGCAGGCTGCAAGCCGAGAGGTCCTCGGATCGAATCCCACCTGCGGCAACCGCGTTGTGTCCTTGGGCAAGACACTTCATCTCCATTGCCCGCCTGGGGGCACGATGACACCGTGTACTAAGGCGTACTGCACGTCGATGGTAAGCATGTCTTCAACCAATCTAACCCTGTCTGTACTGCAGTGCGGCGTTACGATGTTGGGGAGCTGACAGCTGCTCGTCGTTGCTCGGTGGTTCTCTCCGGGTACTCCGGATTCCTCCACCCGTAAAACTGTCACGGTCATGATTAGCCATTGTGCATATGTGACCTTAAGCATCAATAAATAATAAATATCGGCGAGCATTCCATAGCCAATAGAGCTGAAACATTTAATCGATTAAACAATGATCAACATCTTGATCTCTCCAAAAAGTAATTGTTCGATTAAGCGTTACTTTTGAACTACTGTATTATATGGGTCAACAAAGGAACAAACTTGATCCAAAACAGGTAAACATTGTCACACTGACTCACTTCAATTATGAGACAGAGTAAAGCATGCAAGTTACTTGCGGACATACCTGTTTACTTGCATAATCATCATACTGTATCAGTAGCTGGAAATGGTCATTCTCAACGCTTTACCCATTGCTGGTAGCAGACGATACTTGCAAAATAAATTCATGAATTACTAAAAATTTTCAATTTTTGTCTCAAAAACCTAGCTTATGACTCCTCACTGGAACGAGCTCACTGAGCTCGTTCCAATGAGGGGTCATAAGCTATGTTTTTGAGACAAAAATTGAAAACATAATAAATTTGAAAGGAGGTTTTTGAATATAGGCCTAGTTGGTTTTGTTGGTTACGTTGGGTAAACGGTTCATGCTGTAAATCATCAACGGTATGGAAATTATTCAGATATCTATTTGGACAAGTGATTAATCGTCTAACCAAGGTTAATCCACGTGATTAATCGATCAAGAAAACCCACTAACCGTTTCAGCTCTAATAGCCAACAGCATTGGATATATACTTTTGTGATCACGCACGCGGACAATGACTTTCGACCGGGTCTGAACCCGGTCGAAATTCTCTGACCACTTTTTTCAGTTTTTTTATCTGATCACGCTAAGATGTCACCTGTCAAAAACGAACCACGTGATCAGAGGCAACGGAAGCATAGGGGGCTACTGTCATCCATGCCTTCGCCCTTCGGACCACGGGGGCGAGAGAGGGGCAAGCAATGCCCTTTCCAGGTTGGTCAGACAATTTTTTTCAATGATTTATCCTCGAAGTAAAACTAATATACACTCCAAATTCGTTCTCGGAGCTTTCAAATTTCAATGGGGGAGTTTGGGAGGAGGTGCCCCTCCCAGATGGGAGGACGGCACCCCCCCCCCCCACCCCCCATCTCCGGCCTTCGACTCCCGATACCTGCAATGTCCTGCATGCTTCAGCATGTCATGATGGGGCTTCTACTGCTAGTAAATGTCGAAATGCCCTTTTCTCGGGGTCTGACCCCCCTGCCCTCAAAGGCTTCCGGCGCCCCCTGCACGTGATTACTTTACTTTTGCGCACTTTTCTCAATTTTTGGTCCACTCAACTTTGATTATGCTCCATTTTATGTATACTCTTACGACACACGTGTAATTTTGATTGCGGCACTCACGGTCACTTTCCGGTCGATTAAAAGACTTTTTTTGTCATCAATGTTCTGTATAACCCGCTCAGCATTCATCGTGTGTGACCGACCTCTCCAAGCTCCTTCATACAAGACAGTATGCACTATGTACATGCATGGGGCGCGGTGGCTCAGTTGGTAGAGGTGCAGGCTGCAAGCCGAGAGGTCCTCGGTTCGAATCCCACCTGCGGCAACCGCGTTGTGTCCTTGGGCAAGACACTTCACCCCGATTGCCTTCATGGGGGCACGATGACGCTGTGTACTGAGGCGTACTGCACGTCGATGGTGCGCATGTCTTCAACCAATCTAACCCTGCCTGTGCTGCTGTGCATAGTTCAGAGTTACGATGTTGGAGAGCTGACAGCTGCTCGTCGTTGCTCGGTGGTTCTCTCCGGGTACTCCGGCTTCCTCCACCCGTAAAACTGTCACGGTCACGATTAGCCATTGTGCATAAGTATGTGACCTTAAACACCAATAAATAAATAAATGTACATGCATATGTTTGAGAGTCGAGCAATTACCTCGTGTGTTTTCTTTACTGGGCATACATGCCCATGCGACCATTCTCCTGCAGTTATTGTTGGAACGCTCACTCAGAGTTTAGCCTTTGTCAATGATTTCTGGTGAGCCTTCCAATGAGGGTTCAAGGACGGCACCACCCGTGACGAAAAATCAAGAGACACTTTTTTTGTGGTTATCCTACAGTTCATTTCACTTGTGTGGTATATGGGTTATACCCAGATTTTGTTTCAGTGAATTAAATCTGTTTCATGAACTCGCATCTCTGTGTTTTTATCATATGAACTGTAATTTCTTTTGGTAAGCTCGGGCTCACTAATTTTACAAAACTCGTAGGCGATTCTTGCCACGATATCTTAAGACGTTTTAGGCCTGGCTTGACCTTATCTACTCTACATTTCTATTCTACTCAGGGCGGTAGCTAGAGGGTGGTAGCTAGAGGCCGTACAAGGCGGTGTGGTGGGGTGTCTCATCTCCCCAAATTATCGCCTAAAATTTCGAAAGTTGATAATTCGGTGATGTAAATTTCAAAAGTTGGAAATTCAGTGATATCAGTTTAATTTGCTCGTTATATTTTGTCGGTCAGAGTGATTTTCCATTTTGTAATCAAATTCTCCCATTATTCCAATCAGGTTACAAAATTTTCCGAAATTTCGACTCGAATCCGTGACCGACTAGTCTGGTTTTTCGAATTCATCGTTCCGCTTCCCTTTCACTGACCAGACTACACAAGAACTATTCGGCCAATACCCACTCCTTTCAAATGGTTCAAAAGCTGTCAGTCAGTCTACAGTCCTTGTGTAGCATGGGGTCAATACTATAAAACGTTTACAGTTGTATTTTCTAGTTATGACTCGAAATGGGTTGAAATGAACCACTAGCATTTTCAAAGCTGTGGCGATTTGCCAGTTGGAAATTTGCCATATCTTTTAAAATTCTAATGATTCATTTTAGTCAGCTGTATTAATACGTAGAAAATACAATTCTAGAAAATACAACTGTAACAGTTTTATAGTATCGGCTCCAGGTCAGTGTAAGGGAAAACCCACGGACCTACTTGGGGAAATGGATAAACTGACTAGATTGAAGCTACAGTTAAAACTATAAGTCCTGTCATGAAATGCGCACAAATAGCACGTTGATATGCGCGTTAATGTTCGCGTTATGGCCCAAGTAAAGCTATCAAATTCTGTACACATGGCCTGTGCACAAGCAATGTTTCAGCCAATGGACCTCCGGGTAACCCGGGGGTCCATTGGCAGAAACATTGCATGTGTTTGCTGAGTAACCAGGAGAACCTGCCGTGCTTTGGATGCCATTCGATATGGCAACTGCGCGCAATTCCAACGCGCAATTAAGCCTAGATAAGCGCACAGTTCGTGACAGGACTTCTAGTTTTAACTGGAGGTCTCAGAATCCATCTCAGAGGTTCAAAAATTAAATATTTCCCCAGGCGAGGACCCATCCCCACTATCTAGAGGGAGGCACCACCTTTCGAACACTCCACGATATGGGCCTGCAACCCTCGAGACATACCTACTGCATGTCGTGTTGGGACCCCGACCCCAGTTATAAATCTAACTGATTACCCCCCCCCCACCCTCCCCCTACCCCCACTGACGACCCCCTAGCTACGTCCTTGATTCTACTGTTATGTTAGTGTGAATATTACCTCTCCCACATAGCTGTATTTACACTTGAGGATGAGTCTGTAAAGTCTTGTTCTATTTTCGTCATCAAACGGCATTGTCCCACTGAGTAGAATGTATGTAATAACACCGATTGCCCACAAATCAACTTGACACGTGTATGGCTTTCTGGCTAATATTTCAGGGGCGATATATTCCGGGGTCCCACAGGTAGTCCGCATAAAGTTATCCTGCCCCTTTCGAACAGCACTCAAGCCGAAATCAGTCACCATAATTTTGGAATCATGACCTGGGTGATAATACAGTAAATTTTCAGGTTTTAAATCCCTGTGTGTGATGCCGAGTGAATGAAGATAACGCACTCCCTCTAACACCATGTTTAATACCCTTGTTGCATCTCTCTCCGTGAAACTACCCTTGGCAATAATTCTATCGAAAAGTTCACCTCCTGTGGCGAGTTCCATCACCATGTAAACCTTTTCAGGTGTTTCGAAAACTTCCACCAGCTGTATGATATACGCATGTCGAACTCTCCTCAGAACATTCAGTTCCGATTCGAATACTTCTTTTCCCTGAATTCTATCTATCATTTTTATCGCATACGGCTGTTTTGTCATTCGATGTTCCACGCGAACGACGCGACTAAAACTTCCCCTACCTATCAAGGCTTTAATGTCATATTTAGCGGTCACTCTCGGGTCGAATTTATCCCTGTATTTTTTCACCTTTTTATTAGGCCTAGGTCCACCTTGAGTATCATTTTGGTTGGGATTTTGTCCCCGAGGTCGATCTTGGTGGTGATGCCTAAGTCTTTGATTTGTCCGATTTTTCGCATCCTGTCCGTAGACTGTTTGAACAACATCATGACCGCTTGGAGGAGGTTCTGGCAATGTTTTAGTACTCATACAGCCCATGACGGTGTTAAACTGAATCCAGATATCCCTCGCATCCCCTCCAATTATTCTGGGGGACCATCGAAGCACTGGTAAGGAGGTGTAAAAGAAATATTTTCACTATCGCACTATGCTCCACACGAGTTCTTCCATATTTCTTCTTCTAGTTCAACATGGCTCAAGCATGGAATTGGTTTTGTCGGCTTGCGCAGACCAAAATAATTCCATGTAAACAAGGTAGCTGAAAGCTCAAAACACTCCGATTTTCCAACCCCTCCTACGATTGTCGACAATAAATTAAATCTACAGTACCATATGCACGAGTGTTGCGTATCCTAGTCAAGCAAGTCAAAACCTGAACAAATATTTATTCAGAATCTTTCAATGCGAAAGAATATGTCAGTCGAAGATATAATTATTAAACTGACACGGTTAGAAGATATCACGTGGCCAATCATCTGACGTCACATGTTGTTATAACAACTCATTATCAAATGTCAGTCTTTGACCCACTCAACTCTGGTTATTTAAATAACCCGATGAAATGTTGTGTATTTTAAAATATCTTTTCACGCTCTCGGCACTAACCTGTGTATTTCCGCATCTTGGCCAACAAAATTGTTTTTCGGGATGAAAGGAAAAAATGCAGAGATTGTGTGAATCGCGTGATGCCAATTTGAAACGATTATTATTTCAGCGAACAAGGAACCGGTTTTCGATTCACACGCTACGTAGGAAAGGTAATTGCATTCAGTGCAAAGTACTTATTTCTTGATAAAGGAGAGTTAATTTTATTACGGTTATTGATCATATAATTCCACGAAAGTGATAATACATGCGTCTAGGACGAACATGTTTTGTTTGAGACGATCATTTTATCTTGCACTGTAATCCTATAATTGTTAGAATCGATCCAGTGGTTTGAAGGAACGCAAGGTTGAGAAGTTTAATGATCATGTCAGACGCGACAGAAATATTTAAAATGTAGTATAGGGCTGGATAAAAGCAGTATTTTGATCACAAAACGGTCTCTTTCGTGATGAGATCGCGCGAGACCTCTTTACACCGGTGAGTGTAAATTTCTTAAATGAGGCCAAATAAAATTAAATAATTGATTCTCAGGTATTTTTTTTTAAACGAATGAGGGAGGGCGGTTTTTATTTTTATTTTTTTTCCTGATGGAATGGTCGCCGATGCCTAAAATCCAATTGTGAGTGCCTGGAATTAAATACTAGAGCTTTCATGTTGATTTCGCGGATTTTTTTTTTTTTTTTGTAACAGCGATCAAACAACACAAAATCAATATAAAACTACTAAAATGGAGATAAAAAATAAAACCAAACAAACAGAAAGAATCTGTTTACTGCAAATGTACTGAAAATTGGTCTTTTTTACCCAAAATTTACCCAAAATGGCATGCTTTTATCCCCAAAGCCAGCATTTTAATGTTATTAGGCATAAATTCTCCTAAAAATGGTCCCAAAAAATTTCCGACAAAACTTCTGGTGGGGGGCCTCCGCCCCCGCCCCCCCCCCCCTTTATCTACGCCACTGGTACCAGTGCAAAACTTACCAAAAGTAACATTTTCCTTACCCATGTTTCCTATTCATTTAAACGTAATTAATAGTTTGTTTGTTTACATGGGAGCACGATGACGCCGTGTACTAAGGCGTACTGCACGTCGATGGTGCGCATATCTTCAACCAATCTAACCCTGCCTGTGCTGCAGTGCGGAGTTACGATGTTGGGGAGCTGGCAGCTGCTCGTCGTTGCTCGGTGGTTCTCTCCGGATACTCCGGCTTCCTCCACCCGTAAAACTGTCACGGTCATGATTAGCCATTGTGCATAAGTATGTGACCTTAAATACCAATAAATAAATAGTTTGTTTATAAAATTTGTTCTATTACAAATTATTGGAGAGTGCCCGTTGGCACTCTCCAATAATTTGTAGAAGAACAATTTTTGAGGAACAAATTCAAACCAACAAAAATCATGTAGTCCTCAGTCAGTTAAATAAATATTTATTTTGTATACATATGAGAATCGTGTCGCATTTCGCGAAGAACATAACAAGACTGCATCGATGTATACGACAGAATGCATCGCAAATCGCGATGTGATACCGCTAACATCACATGGTAGTTTTGTACATTTTGAATTTTGCCTCCGAAATAAAAATGACGAACGCGGGCCGAAAAAACGAATGCGCCGGTGCTCGAGAATCAAAAAGATTAATTTTCTTCAGCCTAAAATACTGCGACATCAAGACAGCACCAGGAAGAACAAACTATTTGTGACGCCTGCAGTGTTGCGGGGCAGAAAGCAGACAGATAATTTGACCGGATCGCCACCCACTCGTGATCCGGTCGAAATTCTCCGTCCGCGTTTGTGATCACAGCTCTGTAGGGGTCTTCGGGGTATGGTACGCTAGAGAATTGGGCAGAAAACAATTTATTCTTATTTTCGAGGCCATTCTGAGGCTTGTGATAATGCTTCCTCTTCACCACACCACTACTAGGATTATTTGGGCGCCCTGTTAACACCGTAATCCTATATTTGTTAGAATCGATCAAGTGGTTTGAAGGAACGCAAGGTTGAGAAGTTTAATGATCATGTCAGACACGCGAAATTATTTTAAATGTAGTATAGGGTATTTGGGCTGGATGGAAACGGTACTTTGATCACAAAACAATTTCTTTCCGCTTCTGTGATCACAGCACTGTAAGGGGCTTCGGGGTATGCTACGGTAACACACTATTAATTGAAAATAGAATATGTTTTTATTTTTGGAATTCGCTTTAAAAAATTTCCACAATCCTTTATAAGTATTTCCAATAGTAGCTTGATCCAGCACCCTATGTAGTCACATGTAACTAACTTACCCAAAGCATTTTTACAGCCTTAATCATTATATATTTTTATGTAGAATGTTATATGGCAGTTACCATTTTTTTTATAACCAGAAAGTGTGACTAACCCTGTGCAGTGCACAGGGTTAGTCACACTCTCTGGTTATAATTTTTTTTTTTTATTTCCAACTGAATAACTAACCCTGTGCATTGTACAGCCTTAGTGTAAATGTCATCAATATCAACTCTTTATCCAATGTAATGGCTAAAACCAGCCACTACTATTCAAACTCAGCTTAAGAACCCTCATTGGGTTTGTTTTTAGTGAATTCCAAAAATGAAAACATATTCGATTTTCAATTAATAACTTGTTCGGTGTAGAATTGACAGGAGAACAGTTTATTCTACTTTCGAGGCCATTCTGTATGACAGGCCTTTGAATTCTAGTGCTTCTTCTTCATCACGCCCCTACTCGGGTTGTTTGGGTGCGCCGTTAACCCGCGCCTCATAAAATCCTTATTGTAGAGTACTCTAGTAATACTTTCCCGAGCAATGGACAGTGGGCAATTATTATTCGCACATGATCTATACAATGCAGAGCAAATCTATGAAACTTCTCGAGTATTCAACTGCAGCGTCCACTTCTGGAGAACACCTCTATGCACTTCTCTAGGGATGGGCAGAATACCTTTTTATTACACACCTGTTCTATACAATCCCCATCTATAGCAACACTATCCATGCGGAAAATGAAAATCCGTTCCGCACATATGTGCCGAACGGAAATCGTTGACGGACTATTTTTAAACAGAAGCGAAATTTCTCTGGAATTTTCTACAAATCGTGCAACGCAACTACAATTTGAATCGCTTACGATAGCTAAACATAGTAACACGGGTTCGGAAGTTCCCCTCACAAATTTGGATATCGATAAAATGCGTTCTTTTTGGTTACAGAAAACTGTTGTTAGACGAATTGCTGAGGGTCCTTCTAATAATTGCTTTCATAGACGTGAAGGCGTGTAATAAACATAGAACGACACACGCGTGTGAATGGGTTAATCGATATGGCACTTGTGCCTTCGCGGAAGGATAAAAATCTAGGTCTGCGGCCGTAGGCCTCGAGTTTTATCCTTCCGCGCGGGCACTCGTGCCATATCGATTAACCCATTCACAGGCGTGTGTCGTTCTGTGTATTTGTAGGGAGACATCCTCGGCACTGGTCCAAACTTGAAGGACACTGTAACAGTCACGAGGGAGTAAAAATAAAGAACAGCCCTTCTATCAAGCGAAGGTAAAGTCGACGCTCGGTAAAAAAAGTTTTACGAGAGAAGAAAACGGAAGGTACCGAGAAAAGGAGAGCAACCACCATTTCCACACATCACTGTGCGGTTCACCGCATCGCGCTTATTTGAGAAGAAGGATGATGTGGAGCGACTAATGGAGGAAAATGGAAGTTGTCTTCTCCTCACCTTCAACTCCCCATACGCCACTTTCTTAGGGCCTTACAAACCTAAAGATCTTCTCCTGGGGTTCTTGATGACCCCCAAGAGTTATTTGAAGAAACAAAGCAGCTCAACAGTAAGTTCAAGGAAGCCAAGAAGGATATCACACCGCCGCAAATCAGCAGAAGAAAATCCACAAACGTTGCTAGGCAGATCTTTTTCTACCTAAGTTTCATCTTCTAGTGCGATCTGGCATGTCAAAAAATACTACTAACACGGTCGAAAGGATTTCCAGTCCCACACCACCCCTGTACGCCTTATCTCCCACAAGCCACTATTCTGCGGTTCATTAGCACTTCGCTCTCTACGAAAGCTGTGACGGCAGGCTGGTAGCGGCCCCATAGAGCATGAACAGGGGTGGCCGCGGAGTTTACAGAAAATAGGATCAATTAGATTCACAAGGTCATCACGGGAACGCGCAACCAACCATATCTTAACCCTTTACCTAACATGAAAGACTTGCAAACAAAATTCTTGAATAACTAAATTTTTCCATTTTTTGCGTCAAAATCGTGGATTTTTTTGTCCCTGTTTGGGGCGAGCTCACCGAAGTTATGCTTTTGAGACAGAAAATGAAAAAATAATAAAAACTAAATGGTGATTTTTATGAATAGTGCTGACCGGTTTTGGGCGTTACGTTGGGTAACGTGTTAACTGCTTTTGAAGCAGAAACTTGAGAACAAAACGAACATAACTATAATTCATAGATCCATACCCAGTGGTTCATAAATCACACACTTCATTACTGTATCCGCGAAACGTATTGACTGGCACCCCTAGACCGGCCAGGCAGAGTTCACAGTTGACCGGCACATCGAAGCACGCTATAGTTGGGTTGGCATCGGAAGGTGTGTCGTCCTTCCGTTGGCTTTCATCTGAGGGTACCCAGAAATCTACGAAAAAAATATTAGGAATCCGGGAAAAATAAAACTACACACTGGTTAGCAGGTTTCGCCTTGTGTTAGTGTCATGGGAGTCTCCATTATACTTGGGGACTTCAGATTTTCATGCGTAATACATGTCCATATCCGAATTAAGTTCAAAATCATTCATATGAATCGATCCATAAAGAGGGTCCTCCGAGCATGAAGTATGTTAGTCACTGGCCCGTTAGAAACCATTTTTCAGCCGACCAGTCCAAAAGGCAGTCCACCAGACAGTCGCCTAATATTAAACGTGCACCACACCCACATTCTTCTTGATGGCTGCCGGCCCTTCAGATCTCTCTTTTGGGTAATGCGTCTTCTCACAATATCTTGACGAAAGTTCTCAATTATCATCAGCACAACATGCACATGTTCATCCGACCGACACAGCAGCGGCAGATGTTTATTTCCTAGGTCAGTGAGGTGCGCTATCTCTCTCCCACCCACAACGCGCCTTATTTTGAACTTCATCAAGTGCACTTGTTCTCGCAACAACTAAAATATCAGTAGGAATATATGTCTTATACGTTTCTATACGTAATCCACAGAGGCCCAGTGATACCTGGGCTGTCGCTGCATGCATCGCCCTTATAGCGCGTATAGATCTGGGGTCTGGCGTAAAAATTATTGGATATATTATTTGATATATCCACCTGTTCCTATTTTAACCCTTTGAACTCCAGTGGTATCTTCCATGCCAGTTCAATGGCAGCAATTAGAAGAGTCCATATTCATTATTTGGGGTAGACCAATCAATATGTTCAACGAGCAGCCTCGGGGCTGCACGTTGAAAATATTGCTTGGTCCACCCCACACATTTACTGAACAGCCATCCAATTTAATGATAGTAGTATGTCATGTTCCCCTACAGGGAAAGGTTGCCGGACCTCGGTGCCGGACCTCGGACGTGACACCATGTCACGTGACCTAGTGGCGCCATGTTGCGTTGCCATGGTAACCCGCGTGAGCGGCCATCTTGTGATGTCATCTCCATAGTGATACGTGGTGTGAGTGCACATGCGCAGCGCATGTTATTTGGGTGATACGGTGTTTCCGTCGTCTATTTTGTATACTGGAGGCCGCCATCTTGGTTCCTATGGTAGCACGTGGTTGCTATGTGACCTAAAACCTTCTTATAGGACAGGGGGTGTGTTCGGAGGGTGTGTTCGATTGAACCGGAGTATCACGAATTACCACAAACAACCCGACAAGTTGTACTATTTCGAATTCTTTCAGAATTCTCTGCTTCTATCTATCTATGCAATAGTTTTCATCTACCTGACCATATTCCTTTGTCCTGGAGTATACTCCAGTAGAATAGAAGAGCCTATTAACTGGAACAGCTTTGCTTATTATTACTATATTTAGCTTTTCTGGTCTGTTCTTGTTAGTTCTGACCCTATACCGAGTACTCTTGTTGTTTCATTTATCCAGATCATTTATACAGATTATAACTAACCAATCAGATTGCTTGATTTCCCATAACCTGTACTTAACCGTACAGAGTTATCTCCCCTTATTACAACGAAGTCCTATCCGATTCTCATCACGTCTATATCCAATGGCCACGTCCCATGGAATCCCTTTTTGTGAAACGTCTCTGGTTATGGAATCCCTTTTTAGTCGTATGAGGCCATGAGGGCTATGTGAAAAGCCCTCAATGAGGCCTAATTAACTAGCCTTCTTAGCCTCATTTCAGTATTTGAGGATACATATGGCCTGGTATTGTATTATTTGAGAATACCTATCGAGGATACCTTTTGGAGAATCCCTTTTTAGTCGTATGAGGCCCTCAATGGGGCCTCATTTACTATCCCTCATAGCCTTATTTCTTTTGAGGCCATTAGGGCTATGACAAAATCCCTCAATGCGGTCTAATTTACTATCCCTCTTAGCCTCATCTCAGTATTTAACAGCCATATCCCCAGGCACCCCAATTTCGGCACCCCTTTTTGGAAAACGTCTGGCCTTTGGCACCCCTTTTTAATCGTATGAGGCCTTGAGGGCTATGTGAAAAGCCCTCAATGAGGCCTCATTTGCTATCCCTCTTAGCCTCATTTCGTTTGAAGCCATGAGGGCCATGAAAAAATCTCCCAATGAGGTCTAATCTTCTATACCTCTTAGCCTCATTTCAGTATTTAACAGCCATATCCCATGGCACCCCAATTTCAGCACCCCTTTGGAAAACGTCTGGCCTTCGGCACCCCTTTTAAGTCGTATGAGGCCATGAGGACTATGCGAAAAGCCCTCAATGAGGTCTAATTTACTATCCCTCTCAGCCTTATTTCGTTTGAGGCCATGAAAAAATCCCTCAATGAGATCTAATTTACTATCTCTCTTAGCCTCATCTCGATATTTAACAGCCATATCCCCAGGCACCCCAATTTCACACCCCTTTTTGGAAAACATATGGCCTCGGCACCCATTTTTTTGTCGTATGAGGCCATGAGGGCTATGTGAAAAGCCCTCAATGAGGCCTCATTTACTATCCCTCATAGCCTCATTTCTTTTGCGCGCATGAGTGCCACGAGAAAAGCCCTCAATGAGGTATAATTTACTATCCCTCTTAGCCTCATTTCGGTATTTAAGGATACCTACAGGTAGATGTACCAACGGCTTCCATCTTATTTCCAAAGCTCCAATGCCACTACTTGTCTATGGTCTATCTGTCCCATCATTAGCTTGGGACGTAACACGTAACATGTATTTTTAAATGACGTAACATGTTTGTTTTTGCGTTTTCTTTGAAATGTAAACGGTGTCCTTTCATGGGTCAGATTAAATATGATTGACAAGTGTTTCTTTAACCACATCGCGCTGGCAACCACTAATGAGTTTCTAATAATTACAATTTGGCCGGCCGCTGATTTGTCGTGGTTCTCTGGTACGAAGGACTTGATTATCCTCTAACGAAAATTGCTTTCAAATAAGTGCATACAAAACCATTACTAATTACACCCTCCTGGTATTCCATCCCACCGGACGTCAAGCCTCAAAGACTGTTTGGAATAGATTTCCAGTCATTCAGTTCGTCGATTTCAAAATAAGAACACGCATATTTTGTTAATGGATTTGTTTTTTCATTTCTTCATCACTCTTATGTAATAACCGAAAAATCTTGCGCTTCAATTTTAGACAAGAATCGCCATGACTTAACAGCGCAGTCCAGAGTCGAATGTTATACACTTGTGGATTTTGCACTGAAACCTTTTCAAAAAAGGAAATAAGGACACGAATGAGAGAAAACACCGAGAAGTGGGATTTTTAAATTATCGAATCTATGCTACGTTTACCACCGCTTTACTCAGGAACCGTCACGAGTTCGCTAGCCACTCGGTCGATGAATAGCGGGGGCAGTTCCACTATTCGAGTTGCTTCAAGGCATAAAACCGAAATGAGTGTTTAACACATCACAACAGGACTTGCCTGTCATCCTATACACATGCTCAACCCGTGGGAAGACGTTTCACTGGCTCCATCACTTGAACCGACATACAGTTACAACTTAACGAGCTACTTAGAGGAAATCTGTAATAACCGCTTATACGAAACCGACTTAAATACCAAGGGAAACCACCAAAACTTACGATATCGTCCCAGTTGTTTTCCGATCGGATGTATTCAAGGAAGGAGAACATTTGGCCTTGCTAGAAATGTTTCAGAAGCATCGGGGCCGGTGCAATCCGAACCCACCCTATTTTTGGCCGCCCCATTCAAGATTTAATTAACTATCAGACCGCTGTCCTCGCATCTTTAAGTGGAGTCAACAGACAAAAATGCAAAATACACAATCATGAGTATCGTATTCATTATCAAGTACGTTATTTCCACTCATCGTCGAAGTGGACCAACCCCACCCAGTAAGAGGACGGAAAGACTTCGAGAGATTTCAAGGAGGTTATTGGGGAAGAAGATGTTTGGAGGAGGCTCGCTTGCGCCGGCCGGTTAACAACGAATCGGCAACATTGGGCGCATGCAAAAGACGTTATGTAATTATGAATTCCATTGTTACAACTCCAAGTTACTTCACTGCTGGCAGTAGGAAAATAAATATATTACACGCTAGATTAAGGAACTGCTGCAGTGATCTTAATGGTGACAAATATGCAAAGTATATCTCTAATACTCAAAGATGTAGGTGTGATTCGTCGCTTGAATGTAGTTTACATTTCTTCTTTGAATGTCCTCTGTTTGAACAGTCACGGAATAACATGCTAAGACAAATTGCCATTTTAAATGCCAGTGTAGCAAAGAGACGGTTGATATTGAAATAGACTATACTGCGCATTTCTACGTAGAAAGCTTTCGCGGCAAAAGTCACCAGAGACAGCCAATCAAAAATACAAGGTCGACGGACGCGAAACCGATAGGTTGGAGTGAGGCTGATCACGTGCCACTTTTGGAAGGAAAACCGCCAAATAGCAGGACAAGTCATACCACACCACGCGTACCAGCAGCGGATACCCCATTAATGCAGGCAAGGGGCAACTCAGGTACATCTACAGGGAAGGCCCAAATCACACCGGCAACATTTAATGGTACACTGTCGTGGTTGGATTACAAAGCCCATTTCGAGGCGTGTACTAATCTTAAGTGGAATTCACGAGAAAAAGGACTATACCTTGCAGTGTCATTACGCAGTCAGGCGCAGGGTGTTTTACAGAGCGACTTAGCCCATGACTAGGATTCTCTCGTCAAAGGACCGGAGGAAAGACTCTCTCCTGCAAATCGAACCGAGGACGGTTAAGGACGCTTACCCATTACCGAGGATAGACCACTCACTGGGACAGTTAGATGACTCACTGGGACACTATAGTCCAGGCACATTAGACATAAAAATGAGAAAGTAAGGAAAAAAATCGGAGAAAGCTGATTTTTTTATATGTTTCCGGGACACACATTGCGGATAAAGTGTGAAAAGTCCCCGCGAATCCGAGTTGAGCTTTTTTAGTTATAGCGTTTTTTTGATGAAAAAAAAAATTAAAAAAAAAATTCGACCCAGCTCCATATTTCTCATTCTTATTCGCCTTAGTAGGGTGAGAATCATAAATATCGTCCTGAATTATATTGAGAATACATATCCCCAACAGAAAATGCCAACTTTGTACCAATCCTCACACTCAATGGTGAAATATTCACGAAAATGTACAAAATTACGAAAAAAAAATTATTGTTTTCATACACACAACGGTACTCAACGTCCATTAAATCAAATCTACGACTACTTTGGGAGTTAAATTATATATCAAAAATTGCAGAAAAGCAGTGGCTTTATAATGATATATAACAATAGTCATTTATTCCATAATGAACTGGTGAAACGTGTGAAATATTAACCATACCCCCTAAACTCAAATTCAAACGGCATCGACTTTTCTCATTCAAATACCCTATTATAGCATCATTGTTTGCAGAAACTGAATGTGAGAAACAGGGACTGAACGTTTGTCCAGTGACGTTTGACCAACCACTTTATATCAAAGCAGTGGAGATTGTGTCTTCGTCAGATAAGTTGACAAAAGTTTTCGTTAGACTCGGCGGCTTCCATATGATTATGTCATATTTAGGGGCAATTGGTTCGATCATGGCTGGTAGCGGCTTGGATGAACTTTGGGGGACTGTTTATGCTGGTGGATCAATCCATCATTTGATCAGTGGTCATGCATATTCAAGAGCAGTTCGTGCCCATTTGCTAACACAAATTGCCATTACAAAATTTGTGTTTGAAGAAAGCCGAACACTAGATAACATAGACTGCACAGAAGTCAATGAAATATTCTGTGGACTTGCCAGAGGTGACTGTACAACAGCTGACGCTGTCAATCAAGAAAGTGTCAACCATCTACTGTCAAAATTACACGAACTGCTCCAGAATGCGTCCGTAGGACGCACAGGAAAGCTTTGGGTACAATACTACGAGCAAATAGGTCTTCTCCAGTTGTTCTTGAGAGCAGAGCGCACAGGCGACTGGGAACTCCACACATATTGTGTTTGCAATATGATTCCAGTATTTCACGCAGGTGGTCATTTTGCATACGCAAAAAGTTCTCATCTCTATTTGCAGCAGATGAATGAGCTAACAGAAATAATGCAACAGGATGATTTGAAGTTGTTCACTGAGAAAGGTTACTTTACCATAAGGCGCTCAGATAAATTCTGGGACGGGATATATTCTGATCAGACCATAGAGCAGTGTTTAATGAGAATGTTCAAGCTCCCTGGTGGTCTCACACATGGCAGGGGAATAACCGATAGCACTGTTGCGAAATGGGTACATGGACTACCTCTTTGCCTTCCGATATGTAATGCTCTCGAAAATTTTGTTCATGTTCACACTGGTCATGGCGAACAACATCGGGATCTCCGTCAAAGTTCACAATTGACTGATGCCAATGATATCACTAAATTATTGAACTGGCTCAGAGTGCATTCCCCCTTTCAGAATAGAGATCCACTACAGTTAGTCTCTATAGCGACCGGGCTTGTGGCCGACGAAACTGTGAACTGTGACCAAGTTCGCAAAATTGGTGAATGTTGCGTATCGAATGTTGTAAGCAAAACGTTCAACAGCATCAAACTACGACGTGTTGACACTGTGAAGTCTTTCGCATCGATGGCAAATAGCATCAAAGTCCGTGGAAGTAAGGTAGTGATTGACCTCACAATTCTGTTCAACCGCATCACATGTGTTATTCAGTCACAAGCAGAGATGGAAGAGTATCTCAAATATGAACTCGCCCCGAAACCACCAGCATTGTTTGATTCTGCTGGAATGAGGAAGACACAGAAAAGCACGCTCGGTAAGATCCTCAAAACATACGGTTCCGAGCAAACTAAAATCCCAGAACATTCTCTGTTTGTTGTAGATGGTGGATTTTTATTGAAGGCAGTTGTATGGCCTAAACAGTCGTCATATAAGGACATATGTACATCATCTTCCAATTATCTAGTGAGACATTTTGGGGCGAACGTCGTGGTTGTTTTTGATGGTTATGCTTGTACAATGTCGACAAAGGGCATGGAACAAGCCCGTAGATCTAAAGACAGGTATTCCATTGATATCAATATCTCACCCGAGTTACCAGCCACCACACCCCAATCCGATTTCCTTGCAAATGCCAAGAACAAAACCCAACTGATCGATCTTCTAATGCAGGAGCTATCTGCTATCAATATTCAGTCCAAGCAGGCCGAGGCTGATGCTGATGTACTGATAGCCGAAACTGCACTTGACATCGCTCAAGATGACAACAATGTTGTCGTTGTGGGAACAGACACAGACTTGTTAGTCATTCTTACCTCTCGAGTTCAACCGGGATGTAATATTCACATGATGTATTCCATTACCCCAAACTTACTAGTTTCAGTTAGTGAAATAGCAACCAAAATGGGTGACCATAGAAGCAACCTCCTTGTAGCACATTCTATAAGTGGTTGTGACACTACTTCTGCACTCTTTCGAGTTGGTAAGAAGAAAGTATTCAGTACAATTGTCTCCGATGTTACTAGCAACTCACAACAGTATGTCAACACAATTTTGGCGGATGACAGTACACCAAGTGCAGTAGCCGCTGCCGGGGAACAACTTCTCCTGATCTTATACGGGAGTAAAACTGTTTCCTCTCTCGACCAATATAGATATGTCACTTACAAGCGTTATGTAGCAAAATCTAAACTGAATAAACCCATCGACCTAGCCTCACTCCCACCAAGCAGCGATGCTGCACACCAACATGTCTACAGATGTTATCTCCAGGTTCAACAATGGCTGGGCACTTCGCTTCCGCCGACGGACTGGGGGTGGTCGCTAGACAATGGACTTCTTGTACCGACTGCAGCCACAAAGCCATGTGCCCCCGATAACCTACTGAATCTGATCAGTTGTGGTTGCAAGAGTGCTTGTATAAAAAGGTGTGGGTGTAAGAAGGCAGGACTCTCTTACTCAGGTTTGTGTAATTGCAGTTCGGATTCTTGTAACAACCACAGAAACACTGTCCTGTCGGAAATTTCTGAGTTCGATGAATAATATGTATATAGGTCATGTCATTTCTGTATATAGCGTTGATAATAGTCAATGTAACTTAATCCATGTTGATTGATTTGTACATTCTGTAAATATTATTTATTGATTTTTGTACATTCTGTAAATATTATTTATTGATCTAATGCTGCCAGACACAGACGTGTCTGTTCGGTCCCAAGCCCGAAAATAGTTGAGTTCTCATGCTGACGAATTTTATGCCAAAAGGGGAACTCGGCCAGAAGCAGAGGGGGTCTTCCATAATGTCTATTTTGTAAGCAATGATAAAAGTCTTCAAATGGTGGTGGATTTTTTATCGTCTGTCCAACTAACATCCCGTTCTGTACTACGACCCTTTGGGCAAATCCGTTAGGAAAATCATCATTTTTTGCGTAAATCCGATACTTTTTTGTGAATTTTCAATAATTTTTCGCAGAAATTGTCACAGAATGCACATTTTCCTCTAGGTAAATGTATATTAGACATTATGTAGCTCGAAATACGCGTAAACAAAAAATACAGTTGGATCAATTCGAGGTTACAAAGTTCGTGCGATTTTTTTTTATTTTTTTCAAACGCTTTTTCGAAAAAAGGCTGTAGAAAAAAAAGCTCAACTGGGATTTTAGGGGACTTTTGTCTAATCGTTCAGTGACATGTACTCGACATTCCCTGAAAAAATCAGCTTTCTCCGATTTTTTTCCCTAGTGAAACCTAATGTTCTTGGGCTACTAGATCTCTGCGTAGGATATTGGAAAATTGAAATAGAGGAATCGGACACAAAAGGGCGTTTTCAACCACTAGCGGTTTTTACGAGTTTCACGTGATGCCACACTGACTTTGCAATGTAGCTGCCACCTGTGAATGGTTAATGGAGATGGTGTTGTCGGATTTGCAATGGCAGACCTATCTGATATACATGGACGATATAATCGTGACAGAAAAATCGGTTGACGATAGGCTGGCAAACGTGGAACAAGTTTTTAATAAGCTTCTCAATGCAGGGCTGAAACTCAAAGCCAAAACGTGCAAGTTATTGCAAAAGAGTTTGAGTTCCTGGGTCACACAGTTGCGGGAACTGGTATTTGCACTAACCCTAAGAAGGTAGAAGTAGTGCGGAACTGGATACAACCAACGAAGTTGACACAACTACGATCATTTTTAGAGATGTATAATTACTGCAGAAAGATAATTTATAACTTCGCCGACCTAGCTAAGCCTCTGCACAGAATGACCGAAAAGGAAAGAGCATTCAAGTGGGCCAACGAGAGTCATGATGCCTTTGAGACCCCCAAGGAAAGACTGGTGACCGCACCAGTGCAAGCACATCCAGACTTCGAATAGTCGTTCATATTGGACACAGATGCCAGTGACAGAGCAGCAACAGGGGCAGTACTCTCACAAATGCAGGACGGGGTAGAGTGCCCGATGGCAGTTGTCAGTAGAAGTCTGTCCAAATCAGAGATGAAGTACTACGTCACCCGTAAGGAGCTGCTGGCAGTGGCTTACTTCACGAAATGTTTTCGCCACTACCTATATTGAAGGCCTTTTCTGGCGAGGACCGATCACAGTTCCCTGCATTGGCTGTTACAATTTAAAAACCCAGAATGACAATTGGCCAAGTGGCTAGAGATATTATCAGCATATGATATGAATTTGAGCATCGCCCAGGAAAGCGACACCAAAATACAGATGCCCTGAGCCGACTATCATGTAATCAGTGTGGATTCGAACCAGACTGGGAGAACAGGGCAGGCAAAATTTGTATAACATCTTCACTTGAAAAAGAGACAAGTAACAGCCCTGAAGATTTGACAATACATCAGGGTGAGGGAGATTCAATGAAAACCTTACAATATCAAGATACCGATATTTCTCTTGTTAAAAAATGAATCACGACGAACCAAGGGATCAAGCGTTCCGATTTGTTACCACAGAGCAAAGATGTCAAAACGCTTTGGACAAAAAAATTTACTGGTGTTAGAAGATGGCATTTTGTTCCGCCGTTGGGTATCAGATAGACCAAAGCAAATGAAGATACAAGCAGTAGTGCCTCAAAGTGATAGACGGGCAGTACTGACGCAGTGCCACGGCAGAGAACCTCGAGACACGTAGGCGTGTTCAAAACACTTGCACGAGCACGTGAAAAATACTATTGATCCGGACTTCAACGAGATGTCCGACAGTATGTAAGAGACTGCAAGACATTCAGCAGGAAAAAGGGCCTATAAAAACACAGAGAGCTCCTATGCAAATCGTCGCAAGTAGTGTTCAACAGATGATCGGAACCGGCCACCACAATCGGCCGATTGTGGGTAATCGGATGACAACGGCAACGGCTCCTGGAACATCGGTTCAACCTATTGTTGCCAAGCAATTTGTGATTTTTCTGAATCGCATTTTATTATCTTCTGCAATTGTTCAATTGTTAATGTAAAATGAGGTCGATGATACCATTCAATATAGTTGAGAAACAACCACAATGTGTATTCCTAATCTCTCTAGAAGCCCCTTTACGGGATATACGTGTTAAACAAATGTAAAGCTTACAACTGAGCACACTTGCAGCAATCGCCAGTTCATACCGGAAAAGTGAAGGATGCACACCATTGACTCAGGTCGCAGTAAAATTACCAGTCGCGCGCACTTGGGCGGTAAACGTTTAACGCCCAAGTGTGCGCGACTGGTAATTTTACTGGGACCCCAGTCAACGAAGTTTAACACTTTGAAAAATGTTCAGTTTAATGTAGTTCTTTCGAGCCTCGACTTGTCTTGTAGTGCACTGTATTACAATCGGAATCGGCATCAGAATCGACCGATTGTGGGCTCAAATAACCGGTAATCGGTCAGCGACCATTTTTGGTAATCGGTTGGACACTAGTCGCAAGTGGTAGACCCATGGAGGGAATAACGACTGATATCGTGGGTCCATTGCCAGAAACAAACCTAGGCAACCGCTATATTTTAGTGGTATCAGACTATTTTACAAAATGGACCGAGAGCTTTCCTATGCCGAACATGGAAGCCACGACCGTGGCAAAAATAATCGTGGAAGAAGTCATAACAAGGTTTGGGATACGGACCATAATTTCACAATATGAAAGTGGGTTGCTTCAAGAGGAGTGTAAGATGTTGCAAATTACGAACACTCGTGCGACGCCTTATCACCCCCACTCAAATGCCATGGTCGAAAGGTTTAACAGGACACCGACAACAATGCTCAGCGCATTTGTTGATGATCGCCATTCTGACTGGGACGAACATCTACCCTATGTTATGATGGCCTATCGCTCTTCAGCACACGAAACAACCAAGTATGCCAAAAATGCTTATGTTGGGCAGAGAGGTATAAACCCCTCTGGGGCCGATGTACGAGATATGGAGGGCTATCAAAGCAGTTCCACAAATTCGTTGGGTTTGGGAATTACAAGATCGTCTCGCAGATACTCATAGACTTGTAAGCGGAAGTACGGGTGGAGCAATGCTCAGGCTAAAACGAACTTATGACCGAAAACTATTTTGGCAACCATTCAAGTCGGGCAACCTGTCTTATGTCTTCTTTCCCCGGCGAAGAGAATGTCGGTCACCCAAACTAACCAGTTTTTGGAGGGGACCTTTCGAAGTAGTTGAAAAACGTTCGCAAGTAACATTCAAGGTACGATGTAGGCCCAATGGTTCAATGTAGGTCATCCACGTTGACTGCATGAGGATGAAGCAATAACAGTGTTGAGTTGGAGAAACTGGGGGGACCAACGGGATATTACTATTAAAGGGGTAACTGATGATGAACTACCGAAGTCAGGTGATGGCTGTTGGGCGGAAGACTCTACGTTACCAGATCGGCCCGAACGATAGCGACAGCCTCCCTTGTGGTTGTCAGATTACGTCCAATAATCAGTATTAATTGCAAACAGTTTGATTTAATTATGTACATCTAAGTTACGCTTTTGAGAATGAAAATCATTATTCTTTTTTTTATTTTCAGACCCATGCCGAACACTAAAACAACAGAGAGAAAGCTCTACGAACAGAGAGAAAGCTTTAGAACATCCAGCTACAATATGTTTGAGGCGCACCTGGTGAGATGTGGAATGCTTATGACATCTGTGTCATTGCAATGTGACAAGTGTAGTTTCTCGATCTTCAAACAAAGTAAATTACTTGAGACGCCATCGAAAAAGGGTGCACACTGACTTGCGAGGGTCGCCAAAGGTTGCTAAAAGCCGCAGAGTTTGGGAGGACCAAGATCATGGAGATCTGTTGGGAAGCATTTCAGGCTAATGATACGCCAGCCCCTTTGTTAGGATGAATATTCTGTAAACTAATTCAACCGGATCCTGTCTCAACGCCAAAAAGGAAGAAGATGACCCCCAGTGACGTCTGATGAGAATTCTGATCACCCGTCAAACGGAGAAATCGAAAATAGTTATAGTCGGGAATGTACAGGTCGCATAAGAAGCGACGTCCTGTTCCTGCGAAGTCAGCATTCAGGCCGATTTCTTTAAGTATAAGAAAACGACAAAAGTCATAACCAAAGTCACAAAGTGGCTGGAAAAGAGGAAACACTGAGAAAGAAGTTTGTCGTATGTTGACATCGAGACACAATAATAAGAAGTTTGTATGCTACTTTAGCTGTTGTACTGGAGGAACCAGAACTTTTCGTTTGTTTGTTAAATGATGGTTAAATGTTATTAGGAATAAAACAAAAATAAAAAATAAAAAAAAATATATATAGTATTTTTTTTTAGGTCATGCGGGGGCGCATGGTTACACTGAGGCGTGGGTAGATGGGCAAAAAGACGATTGGTATTGAAATAGACTATACTGCTCGTTTCTATGTAGAAAGCTTTCGCACCAAAATTCATTTTCATCAGACACAGCTAATCGAAAATACAAGGTCGACGGACGCGAAACCGATTGGCTGGTGTGAGGTTGATCACGTGCTCTCGCTATGCTATATATGCGGAGATTGCATTGGAGCCGAACCCAACATTCCATCAACATCTTTCGCACCTCTGAGTTAAGAGTGCTAACACCTTGATTAACCCTTTACCCAACGTAACGGCCAAAACCGGCCAGCGCTATTCTCAAAAATCGCCAATTAATTTTCAAAATATTTTCATTTTTTGTCTCAAAAACATAGGTTATGACCCCTCGTTGGAACGAGCTCGTCGAGCTCGTTCCAACGAGGGGTCATAACCTATGTTTTTGAGACAAAAAATGAAAAAATTTAGTTATTCAAGAATTTTTTTTGCAAGTGTCGTCTGCTTTTCATGTTAGGTAAAGGGTTAACATCATGGACAAATTGGACATACCAACAAGACTCAACTCTGCCATCTCAGCTCTGGGCGTCTCTTGCCCTATCTCCTGGACTATCCAGGAAAAAGACAAGAGCGTCCAACTGACCTTGAATTTTATCACTGATGACAACACTTCACCACCCTCTTCGGGGAGAGGTAATACCTTTGGAGAGAGGATCCCCTCTCCCACTGGTCCTCACCCGAAGAGGCACGGAGGCCCTGAGAATAGCAAGAGTAAAGGAAGAATGAAGAGCCCGCCCACCAAGCGCAGGGATTCCCGGCGCTTGGAGGCTTTTCTGGAAAAGAAGAGAGAGAAGGATGAGGCAAAGGAGGAGATAGAGACAGCCACCAGTTCCGCTCCCACTCACACAGAGGCACCCATCTTGTCCCCAGCTCCACAGCTGGAGACTACAGATGAGGACAGTCCTGTGGAGACTGAGATGGAATCGGAAGCTGTCTTCTCACCTCTTCCAGAGCCCCACTCACCCCTCCCTTCGGCACCAGAAAGCCAGACTGAGACCACCGAAGCCATTCCACCAACAGAAACCGACTATTACAACCTAAAACGGCTATCCACATCCACAGCAGAGACAATGAAAAGAGTAGATGAATACATTAAGATGCACATCCGAACAAAAGCAGCAGAAGAAACCAAAAACAGCCCTCAAAAACTACCCACACCATCAGAAAAAAACTATTCCAACTACTCCAACAGCTACAATATCACCGACACAGCCTCCTCCTCACAAGAAGAGAATCAAGAAGTATAAGCGCCGCTAAACCTGCTCCTTCCTTTTCCTCCTTTAACACGTCAGGACATGGTCAACTACTATACAGTCAACGAGGGTCGAAAAGGGCTTGTTCCCCATACCGTCCCTGCGCGCCTTCGGCGCGCGAAACCATTTCGTTCGAGCCGAACCCTTTCATTCTGACCTGACGGAATACCATACGAGGTATCTGCTGATTCACCAGAATTATTTTCTCTTATTGGTAAGCACGGCTAGGTTTGTATTGGTTTGGAATACTGAAGAGTTTGCCCAAACAGTACATTGCAGTGTTCAGGTCGTGATTACGTTCTACCGACGCAGTCATAACCATAGTTACTGAGTGATCAAGGGAGAGTCACGACGATAGAGTCGCAACCCAGCTGGTCGCGACTAGATCAGGTAAAAGCAAAGTCGTGATGTGGCCGTAGTCTGATCGCTTGATGAGCACCCTTTCGCTCTTGTAGAGTCGCGCCCCATCTATCTTGAAAAGATAGGGCCACAGAACACGGATTTGTCACCCGAGGGCCAGTATCGTGGTAGCGGTTTAAGCCTTTCTACTGACCCGGCTCGTTTATAGGTAATACCCTACCAGGGAAATCAGAGGTGGAAGGGTGTTTTAGGGGCTTAGCATAGCGAGACATAGCCACTGTAAGAATAGCACCGTGTTCCGACTCAGTGTACATAATGTAAAGTTTCATGTTTTGTAAATTAGTTTTAATTTTGTGTTCGATTCTCAGCCAGGAAACTGAGAGGACCTACTTCAGTCTGCTGACCGTTCGGAAGTAGAAAAGTTTTTGTTGTGGTCAAGGTACGACATTGGTCCCAGCACGTTACAAAAACACTATATGGGTGACCTCTTGTATGGCAAACCAGACTTACCATTGACACAAAACTGAATCATCTTTTAGCCTGTGGAAAAATACACCTCATCCAGTGAGGGTTTTTAACCGTTTACCCTACGTAGAGAGTATCAAAATTTATTATTTTAATTACTATGTTTAAATTTTTCCAAAAATTTCAACAAAACCATAACATATGACCTCTCATTGGAACGAGCTCGATGAGCTCGTTCCAATGAGGGGTCACATGATATGGTTTTGTTGAAATATTTTGAAAAAAATAATTTTTTCAACTTTTCACTTTGCAAATTACGTGGGCGGATGCGGGCGATTCGTTAGGTAAAGGGTTAAATAATCTACACCAACACAATTAGTAATAATCCTCTGAAGCCTACACCGAGCCCTAAATCTGACGAAGAGTGAGATAAAGGACTTACATCCGGGAACTATGTTTTGATTACTTGTGCTATATACCAAATAGTCTAACCAAGGAATTGCAAGTTGCTTCCCAGAGTAATAAATAAACAAAATCTGCGAGCCCCGAAATAACCATGAATACAAAATGGGTTAGCTGACAGACTGAAAGTCTGCTTTTCTCTTTGACCATATTTATTTATTTATTTATTGGTGTTTAAGGTCACATACTTATGCACAATGGCTAATCGTGACCGTGACAGTTTTACGGGTGGAGGAAGCCGGAGTACCCGGAGAGAACCACCGAGCAACGACGAGCAGCTGTCAGCTCTCTAACATCGTAACTCTGAACTCTGCACCGCATACAGGCAGGTTTAGATTGGTTGAAGACACGCGCACCATCGACGTGCAGTACGCCTCAGTACACAGCGTCATCGTGCCCCATTTAGGCAATCGGGTGAAGTGTCTTGCCCAAGGACACAACACGGTTGCCACAGGCGGGATTCGAACCGAGGACCTCTCGGCTTGCAGCCTGCACCTCTACCAACTGAGCCACCGCGCCCCCCTCCCTTTGACCAACCCTCTCCCATCTTTCTCATTGAAATAATGACACACTTCGTTATAAATAGTACAGTTTGATTTGTAGTTCTTTGTATCTGTTTGTATTTTTATGTACAATTTGTTTCTGTATTGTGTGGGAGAGGGACTTAACCCTTTACCTAACGTAACGGCCAAAACCGGCCAGCGCTATTCTCAAAAATCGCCAATTAATTTTCATTATTTTTTTCATTTTTTGTCTCAAAACATAGGTTATGACCCCTCGTTGGAACGAGCTCGTCGAGCTCGTTCCAACGAGGGGTCATAACCTATGTTTTTGAGACAAAAAATGAAAAAAATTAGTTATTCAAGAAGTATTTTTGCAAGTGTCGTCTGCTTTTCAGGTTAGGTAAAGGGTTAAATAAGTCGTTATAACTTGTGTTCCAATACTGTTGTTAATAAAATCTAATCGGCAAATAAATATGTTTAAACTTAGTAATTATGTGAAGTACAGTATCACGAACGTTACTTTCTATGTAACTAAGCTCACCGACCACCCCATCGGAATTGCACCACTCGCCATGCCTGGGTACATTTTGACAATCCTGGTTTCATTACGCTGCAGAAGTCTCAACACAAAAGCACCCATTATTTTGACAATCTTTGTCTGTTTTGGTATTTCGCTTTATGGAGTGGATAGATTTATCAGGAGCTCGAGAGAAAAAGGACATTATACTTCAAGAAATATTCTTGTAAACCCAAAGCTTAGTTTAGTGGTGTGGTGTACCTCTGACAGATTTATCAGAAGTAAAACAACTTTTCGAAAGTATTGCCGTGTATCAGCTCGTTTCAAAAAGCGAACACAAAAACTTGTAAAGGTGATATAGCTTTGACTTTCTAGGAGACGGGGGTGGGGGATGTTTTCCACGTCCCAAAAAACCTGTTCGAAAAACTCGAAGATGAGGGGATAATCGTTATGGAAAATGGCAGATACCAAGAATACAGGGCGACGTTTGAGTTCTAACCCTACTTTTAAAAAAAAGCAGTTACGACCTAACACCGACAAATGCACATGGGAAGCCCGCCACGTGCCCCTCAGTGAGTCCGTGTGCGGTAATGTACCCGACTTTCAAGAACCCAGGTGCTTCATCACCAGCGGAGGTTCACAAAAACTCGTCTGAAATATGATGACCTATATGGGGGAGATTTTTTACTGCTGCCGGTATGAAAATAAACATAAACCATTCAACGACCTATTATGAAATGTCATAGCATATCAAGGAGGCTAGACAACTGCAACCCATTCAGAAAAAACACCCGCTGGGACTTCTGAGAGAGGAGCTCGACCATTACAACTGCGAATTACCTGTTCTGGGATTTAATTCTGGCAGATAGGTCAATTATGGTGAAGAGAAAACTGGTGAGATACCTTCTGAATTACACAACTATCAACAGGGACCGATCAGGACTATTTAAAATACGCTCTAGCCTCGGAGCCTATTTTTTCAATTCATGCGCCAGATTTCAATTTTCGGAGTCACACTGCTGTTTGTAACACACACTGCAAGTATGTAATAGCTCTCATCATTTTCATTTAGTACACTGTAGCAAACATTAATCTTCACTGTGGTTTCTGATCAAGTCTTGGCTGCCTATTTAGGCAGCCAAGACTTGATCAGAAACCACAGTGAAGATTAATGCTTGGTAATTAAGACTTGAAGTATTAACTTAAGCACTCTTCAACAATGATAAATGATAATCATAAATATAATACATGTAAGAGTGTCTCTCTCGATTATCCATCGAAAGAATATCAAAATATGATCTGAGAAGTTACGCGCCAACTGAGAAGCCTATTTCTGAGATTTAAGAGCCAGGTCCTGATGTTTCAGAACCAAATACGCACTGGCCCATGCCCAGGTCGGTCCCTGTATCAAATCCAACATAAAACAGTAACATGTCTTCACATCAAATCCCTGAGTTTACATTCCTGGACATCGTGGGGTTTCTAGCACCTGGATTCAGTTATAACAAGTATCGTAAATGTCACGGCGCCAAAAGGGCATCTATGCTACTGGTGGATTGACAAACTCAAAGCGGACCAACTTCCACGCCATAAAGCTTTCTACAGCGAATTGGAGAAAAGAAATCTCTGAGGTAGACTATCAACATTCCAGCAGTGGGAGGGGGGGGGGGGGGCGAAAACAACAATGTCCATGTTCTTTAACTTGTTTTCCACGATCAGTTTTTAATTGTTTGTTGTTTTTAAGTGGTACCGGTGGCTGCAAAAAGCCTTCTCGATACGCTGCAGCAGTTCATATTAGGCCGTTGGTTGCTTTATAGTCATTTTCATACCGACAGCCGTAGAAATTTCTTCCAGATAGGACATCATAATGATTTCCCACGAGTTTTTTGTGAATCCCCACTACTAGAGCTAGTGATGAAGCACCAAGGTTCTTGAAAGCCGGGTACATTTCTACACCAGGTACACTGAGTGACACGTGGCGGATCACCTTTTCTATATTTATACGATTGGAATGGTCGTAAATGTTTTGACGTAATTGAAGTGATGTTTGTATAGATTAACGTACACACTGACGTTACAACAGCTGAGTGAACGTTGGTTGAGAATACTGGATACATCCAGGCATGTCAACCGGTACGTGTACCGGTACCGACGGTTACATCTGCTGCAACCGGTACCGGTACTGAAGCTTTTGTCCCGCCGTTACCGGGACAAAATTATTTTATGGGGAAATTCCTAATTGCACGAGGGTAAACGGGCCGATAATCGTGTATGGCACACCTGCACGACATACTTTTAACTTATTTGCGAATGAACATATAAAAACACCCTACAGGTGCATGTGTAACACTACGGATCGTGAGGTCACCTCAGGTGGGCAGCGCGTCTGGCCGTTGTGACACCAGACAACTGGATGTGCGAGGGTTACTGCGTTTGAAAACCTCCTTCGATAGGGCCGTGGCTCCCTACCAAAGTAGTAGCGGTTCTCTCCTGTTCTTTGATCGTCTAGATTACGGAGGGACTCCTCTCCCCTGTGGTCTCGCCCAGTCTGCTGTCCACTGATCTCCTTCTCCAACGGCTGCACGTCGCTTTAGGGTTGGGAACAGGCTCTTTGTAACTTCAGTCAACTGACAACTCCAAATTGGTATGGTGATTATAATTTTAATAAGTCTAAACAAAAGAAAACTGGCCTCTCTTAGTGCTCTCTCTCTCACTCTCAAAGTCTAAGTGCTACTGCGGTGCTCTAGATGGAGGACACACCGGGTGCTGGATGGAAAAAGCACTGCTGGATTTGTGGCGAACATCGACTTATATCACAAACAGCCAGCCCACACCTACTGTGGAATATTGCATTCTCATTGCATTATCATAGTGACTCTGCAGAATGTTAGAATAATATTTCTAATATTCGCATTATCACAATGATTCTGCAGAATGTTGACTACATCCTATTGTGACATCCTATTGTGCTTTGTCACGAAGGTTCAATTACATTCTCATTTACATTCTCATAGTGACTCTGCAGTATGTTAGAATATATTTCCAACATTTTGCATTATCACAGTGACTCAGCAGAATATTGACTACATCCTATTGTGCGTGTTCAATTACATTCTCATTTACATTTTCATTATTAAAATATCAATTCCATCAGAATAAATCTGAATTCTCATTACCTCTATCTCTATTATCTCTCTATATATATATTAGCACTTATTATATTAACACTTATTGAGGCTCGAAAATAAAAACATAAATGCTTCAGCGACACACGCTTAACCCTTCCAGATGACTCAGTCCACGTTGACTCTGTTACACAACTCCCCCAACCAAAGTTTTCTTGTGGGAACAAGAAAACTCTAGAAAACGAAAGTAACAGTGTCAACGAGGGCGTCTGTCAGGTGGGTATGACAAAATATATACGGTAAAATACCACTACAACATCAAACTGGGTTCAACTGTACATAACCCATTTGAACTTAGTACTACTCTGTGACCAGGATTGCTGTGCAGCAACCTCAATGTGACGTAGGAGTATCGTCACATCGCGAAGGATTCATGGACTAGAATCCTACCAATTCTACTAATACGACGTCGAATATACCGACTACCTTTCTAAAAGGTTTAAAGGGTCTGGTCACTCACACTCAACTTTCTGACTAGGATATACGATATACATAAAACACGTTTGTTGATTACAGAAAACACTGATTATATTGTCTATATGTCTATAGAATTGCTTTGTCAACCAAAGTCTATTGTGTCTATGTACATCTCGCTTCACTTTCTACGGAACTGGTGTGATGTACTCAGGGCCGGTTGCAAACAGAACACGGGGCTCTGCGTATACGAACTCGCCGGTCTCTGCATCACGTTCAGGTGATAATTCTTCCATTTCAATCTCTTCTGGTTTCGTTGGACAAGCTGCTGTCGCTGTCAAGTACTCATTTGGGTCTGTGTTCCGCATAGGGTCGGAACCTGGTCCTGTATGAACTATTTTGCGCAATTCACTCAATTGCTGAATAGCCTCAAGTTGGCGGTCTTTGTTAATTTGTGTTTCTTGCAGTAAACGCCGAATCATCGCCGGCCTGCGTTTTCGGATACGAGCGGCTTCACGCCTCCCGTGCCAAATACGCAGCTTTAAACAGAGCTGTTTTCCACAGCAACAATATGCAACACATCCTATGACGATTAGGGCAAATACCGTAGAGGAGATACCGTAACCCCAAGGTTTTAACCAGGATTTCGTATCCATCTCCGATATTGTATCAAGGTGTTCAAGTTGATCAATAAATGATTCTATTGGAATTGGATCGACGTCCTTAAGCTGTCTGGGAAAAACTACATTTGTCAAAGTCGGAAATTTCGTAAACAATGGGGACCATAAGCGGAAGTTTGTGGTGTTATGATTAATTAATAATTTCGTTTCCATGGCATCATAAAATTCTTTGGTATTTCCATGTAAATATGCTATCATTTGAATGGTGGCACTAGTAGCAGAACATTTTGGGGGTAATTGTAACATGCCAATAGGTGGGTCAATAGTGAAGGTACGTGTGTTGGTAGTATTAGCACATGAGACAGCAAATGGCAAAGGGTCACGTGTACTAACAAACCATACACCATGGGCAATTTGCATTGCACTGGGCAAGATTGTATTGATTTTCACTTCCACTGAACAAGCTAACTGTATTGATTTTTCATTTCCCAGAAACAAGGCCTGACTGCAGTAAGCTTCAGGTCGTACTGTGTGTATGACGCCATCCAAGGAACAAAATTCCAAAGTATTACTCAGACAGGTGTGTGCATTAGTTAAGTGAGCTATGTGTGTGCGTTTCTTATTTATTGTCAAATACTCGGTTTCCAGTTTATGTTGTGCTGTTAGGGATTTAAATTGTGGATTTAATTTCATAGTTGCATTAACCAAAGGATAAGGCAAGGAATATATCTTGTATAGCTCAAATGTCTTACGGACATCTACTAGTGGTAGTTTCACTACAATAATCAACCGCTGATTCTCAAACACGGCACTACTGGACAAGTACTTGTAATATTTCCACAATTCCGTGGTCTCATCGAAGGGCAACTTTAAATGAGCAGGTAGGTGCGTTTTTAAATCTACTAAAACATTGTGTAGCGTTTTTGCTTCAATCACACTAGGCGCTAACTGTCGTGCTATCAACGAGTTAAATTGTGTGTGTAGATGTTCAATGTAAAATCTTGCTTGATTAGTCATTTGATCGACCTCATGAACTAATAGCTGTAATTTATGATATAACTGTGTATAAAATTCCAGGAAAGCGAGTCGCATGGACACGGCCTTGTAAATGTCAGTTATCCGGGCAGACAGGGTCCTTAATGATGTTATTATGTGACTAATTGAGTGTCTGTTCTGTTGTACCTGTTTACGTGTAACATTCATTATGGTAAAACCTTTTTTAACCAGATGTTGTAGGGTTCGTTGATTCTTTGAAAGAATGCCAATATTATGGTTTATTGTGTCCAAGTCTGAGGAACTAGCGGTACCAAATAGAAACGACAGGGCGTCGCCTATAAATGGCAATAAAGCTCGTCTGTCTCTATGGTGCAATTGTTTGTAACCATCAAACTGTTTGAGTACCAACTCATACTTTTGCATCACAGAATTTATATCCCGAACTAGTCCCTGAAACAAGTCATCAAATCCTGAATGTAATAATTGTTTGGCCCACCTACCATGATTTATCCCGGAAATCTGCTTTTGGGTGGTTCCTACTACTGGGGCTGGCGTAGTCCATAATTTAGTTATATCTTTAATGTTGCCTGGAACCTCGTGAAATACTTTCCTTACACCCTCTATGCTCCTACCTACATGCTGTAAATATGTCTCAAAAAGTTCTAAGTCGATATAGAACCCTATCGTCCAGTCAGAATTCACTAAATTAATTTCTTTTTCCTTGTGGAAAATCACGTTATGTTTCACTATAAAATCCCTAGATTTAGTTTCGTTACTGCTTGCCAACGCCGTTATCAGGACTATTATTATGAGTTGAAACATCATCTTTCTCCTGTAATGAGAGAAAGAAAGTTTTCCTTCAGTTCCCATTCCACTATTTTCTATCTCTATTTCGATTGGCGGCTGAATTTTACTACTATCTCTATTTTAACTGTATTACTTCTACTCTACTTCACTTAACACTGATGAATGTATTTAATTCTCTCAAACTTCTAATACTTAATTCTTTTAACTTCTGATTCTCCACTTGCTTGCATGCGTCCGTGTTTGGTGCAGTTTAATAGGGCCCTAAACCTTACCAACACTAATTAGTAAATTATCCTACAATTTACTACAACGTTTTTAACACAGGGTTAAATTATCGTTTAGTTATACACCCACATTCATCAAGTAAACAAAATCTCCCACTGTTGATTATCAGTGACATGTCAGAATCATGCAGTATTTTATTTACCTTTAAGGAGTTATGTTTACTCGTGGAAGCCTAGTCTTCTTCCACAATTCAGCAACTTACACAATCGATCGTAGTGCTCCAAGGACAGCATTTATAATTGCAATCCTATTGATTTTCTCTGGTTCACCTTCCTCCACACTTTTTCTCTTAATTATCTCATTTGGAGTATTAGATTGACTTTTACCTTTAATTATCTCAGCTAGAGTAATAGATTGATTTTCATCTTTATTGTCACCTGTACTCATTTTAGCACTTAGATTAATTTCTAAATTGTCATTTGATTCTTTACTTTGATCCATTTCTGGTTGTTCTATTTCACTTATTTCACTTATTTGATTGTCGTTGTCGGAAGAACTGTCCATACTCATACCTTCAGAGGTTAACTCTTCGACCTCCATTTCCCTATCTTTTAACTGATTTTCGCGTATTCGCTTACGCAATTCTGTCAAGGGGATATCATCTTCTGATGATGAATTTTCTCTTGCATGCCTGTATCTGCGAGCTATTCTGTTTAAGGGAATATCCTCCGAATCTGTAGCCGAATCAGATTCACTGCCTTCTGGGGGCACGACATATCTTTGTTGTCGTAATGCCTGATTTAACGCACCCTTTTTGGGATTTCCCAATCTAAATTTGCTTTTCTGATGTTTTCAGCATGACATTTAGTAGTTTTGCCAGTTAACTGATCCCTGAGTCTGAAACTAACTGGCCCAGTTTTCTCAATAATTCTGTAGTATGGTTTCCATTTATTTTGTAATTTACTGTGCCTCTGATTATCTTTATAATAAACTGGGTCACCAACTTCATAGTTAATTTCCTTGCTATTTTTATCGGCATATTTTTTTTGTTTATTTTTTGCTTTTTTCAAATTTTGATGTACCAGTCGAAAAGCTCGATGTTGTTCTTGAAGTGCCACCTTATGAAATTCTTCTCCCAAATATTTACGATGTGGTTGTAATAAATTATCCAATGGTAGGACAACATCCCTATTATACAACAAATAAAAGGGGGAATATTTGGTTGATTCATTTGGGTGAAACCTAATAGCGGCCAATGTTTGATTTAAGTGCAAGTCCCAAGTTTGTAATTGATCTTGACTCAACTTTGCCAGTACGTCATGTAGCGTTCTGTGGAACCTTTCAACCTTAGCGTTTGACTGAGGGTGATAAAATGACGTCACAGCGTGACTTACATTTAATTTCATCAACACTTCCTGTATGATGTGATTTACATTCTCAGTGCCATTATCGGTCAATATTTGTAAGGGTGCACCAAATCTCGGGAATATTTCCTCTAATAACAATTGGGCTATCGTGTCTGCCTTTTTATCAGGGGTGGCAAAGCTTTCAGGCCATCCACTATAGATATCTATAAAACTGACTATGTATTTATTTCCACTCAGCGTTGTAGGGTACGGTCCGCTGACATCTAAACCTACTTTTGCAAATGGGTAAGGTGGAATGTCTGTTAATTGCAATGGTGGCTTAACCTTTTGTAAATTTCTAACCTTACAAGTAATACAATGTTCACAATATTTATAAATATCCTTATACAAGTTTTTCCAATAATATTTGCGCACCAAAGATGCAAATATTTTATCTATGCCTAAATGTCCAGCATCATCATGATATTGTTTTAACACTTCCGATTTTAGGTGTTCTGGAATATACATTCTCAATGTGGGATCATCATTTGAATTACTAATGTAATATAGAATTCCTTTTATCATTATATTTCTACTACTAACAGCTGGTGGTGGGTTGTTGCTTTCATATAACTTAATTATTTCTTTAATTTCATCATCTTTTTGTTGTTCAACTGTCATGTCAAATGGTTCACTAGTTACCACTTCCGGTGGCTCAGGGTCTTGTGATTCAATCTCACACTCCACAAAATCTTGGGGTCTAAAGTTATTTGTATTTAAGACTCCTATCTCATAGGTTTTATCGGAAATATCTACATCTAGGTCTTCAGTAGGGTTCTCTGAATTTTCTAATTTATGTGGTAACCGAGATAACAAATCTGCACAGGTATTTTCGGTCCCTTTTATATATTCGATCTTACAATTATACCCTGTTATGTTCAATGCCCAAGTCTGAATTTTCCTATTATTCATCGGCGAGCTAAGCACATATTTCAAAGGCTGATGGTCAGTCTTAATTGTAAATTTTGCTCCATTTAAGTAATGATTTAATTTCTGCAGTGAATAATGGATTGCATAACACTCTTTCTCAATGGTCGACCACCGACACTGGGTGTCACTTAACTTGTGGGACAGAAAATAAATTGGTTTCTCATTTTTGACTCCATACAGAACCTCTTCTTGGTTTACCTCACAAGGCTGGGTAAGACAAGCACCTATACAGGTGTTACTAGCGTCAGTATATAATATATATTCTTTATTCAAATCAGGGTATCCCAAGCATGGTATTACCGTTAAACTTTCTTTTAAATATTCAAAAGCTCTTTGACACTCTTCTGTCCACTTATATTTTGCATATTTTCGTGTCAAATCAATTAGCGGTTTTGCAATCTCACTAAAGTTTGGTAGAAACCTTCTATAATAACTTGTCATTCCCAGAAAGCTCCGTACTCCCTTTACGGTAGTTGGGGGTTCTAGTGACCTAATTATTTCAACTTTTTGCATATCCGGTTTAATTCCATGTTCATTCACCACAAAACCCAAATAATTTGTTTCCCTTTGAAAGAAGAAGCACTTCTTCAATTTCAATTTTAAATTATGCTTTCTTAATTTCTGAAACACCTTTTCCAGGTGTTCAAGATGATCTTGTTCAGTCTTTGAGAAGATCAATATGTCATCTAAATATGCTAAAGCGAAGTCCTCACAGTCCTGCAGGACTACAGACATCAATTCCTGAAATATTGAGGGCGCATTTTGCAATCCGAATCCCATCACATTATGCTCAAATAAACCTCTGTGGCAGGTAAACGCTGTCTTTTCTTTGTCTTCAGGGGCCATAGCAATTTGCCAATATCCGGACTTCAGATCTAGTGCCGAAAAGTATACTGCTCCAGTCAGTAAACTCAAGAGGTCATCTATCACTGGAAGAGGCCAACTAATGGGTTTAGTTATTTTATTTAATTGCCTATAATCCACGCAGAACCTACTTGTGCCATCCTTCTTTCCAACAAGTAAACATGGAAAGCTCCATGGTGACCTAGATTTCTGTATAATACCTGCTTCTAACATCTCGTCTATGGCAGTATCCATTATTTTTCGTTTCATTAAAGGAACCCTATAAGGTTTCAGTTTGATTGGTTCATGACCCTGTGTGTCTATCCTCATTTTTACTACATCAGTGCTTCCTAACTGTGCATCTGTTGCAGCAAATAAATCTCGGTTATTTCTAATTATCATTTCCACTTCAGTTTTCTTATCTGCCGGGGCATGTATTTCATCATAGTTTATTTTATTAGTTGGAACATTGTTTCTCACTACTTCATTGACAGTCTTCACACTTGAATCAATTACAGGTGACACTCTAGCTAGTACACAACCTCGTCTTATTTTATAATGTTTATCTGTGCTATTACAAATCATGACCGGCACTACTCGGTCATTATTGTTTACAACTGTATTTGCTATCATTAATCCTGCCTGTTCACTAACATATCCTGTTTCTATAGGATTTACTTCTAATAAATCTGTTTCATACAGTCTTTTGCCACCTACTATTTTCGCTGTACACACAGTACATGTCTGAGGTTTAATTACAAGCTGATTCTTGCTCCTTACTAGCGATGATATGTGGATATCTGGTACTAATGGAATTAGTTCGTTCTTAAGTCGAAAACATTCTAAATCATAATAGATTCTAACTCCATTTTTTGCTAACCAATCAATACCGAGAATCAGATTGCGTTCAATATCGACAACCCAAAACTCGTGAGTTAACCATATGTTTTTAATCTGAAAGCTCAGTTGGACCACTCCTTTGACATCAAGGAGAGTGCCTCCAACCCCTTTTAAGGACAAGGACTTTTTAACAAGCCTTGGTTTATCCTTCAAATTTTTATACAGCTGGTAACTAATTAAGCTATACTGCGCGCCAGTATCCACCAAACCTCTTAATCTCTGTTTATTTACTTTCAAAATTACGGAAGTCGGAATCGGTGTTCCATTTACATTTAACTCTTTTACTTCCTGTTTCCCTTTAATCTTACTACTATTCATACGATCACTTTGTTTACTCGAGAGAGAGCTGTTACTTTGTTTACTAATTTTCTGTACACTTTCATCTACTATTTTATCTACATATACCCTGTTTTTCTTTGGAACTCTATTTATTCTTTTAACCCTTTTATTGTGAATGTTCCATGTTCCGGGCTTCAACACAGAACGCTTTAGTTTCCCTGTTTCATATTTTCCTGTTTTGGCAAACGGCAATTCCGGGCGATATGGCCTACTTGTCTACAGTTGTAGCATGTCACCCTGCCATAATCTGTCCTCGGCTGACCTACGACATGTACATGGCTTGAGGCCTTAAATGGCCTTCCATGACCTTTACCAAAATTTCCAAATTTTTGTCCCGTTTCATGGCCAAAACCACGCCCATGACCATGTGGTCGTCGATAATGGTCGACTTCCATCTGTTCATGAGGGGGATTCTGGTGACGATAGAATTCCTTGTCTCTAAAGTCATGGCCACTCATTTCAAATCTCTTTTTGACATTTTCCTCTTTCATGGCGCTTGTTGCGGCGGACTCTAAGTCTGCGGGCTCTACTCGAAGCAATCGCATTCTGATGGCGGGGTCTCTTAAGCCATCGATAAAAAAATTAACCAATTGTTTCTGAATGGAAGGGGCAAATATGTCGGACTCAAATGCATCCTCTGCCAGATCTAGTAACTTCGCATGATAGATCTGAACACTATCATTCTGCTGTTGTTTGATTGTTCTTAACATTGACAAGGCATACTGGGGTTCAGTAACGTCACTGAATCTAGTTTTCATTTCTTTTCTAAGATATTCCCAAGAAATGTCAGGTTTAATTGTCAGTCTTCTTTGGATGTAGTCTGCTATGACTCCACCCGACCTGTGTAATGCCATGAATACCAATTCATTTATGTCACTACCCATGGACCTCGCATGTCGCTCTATTTGTTTAATCCAGTCTTTAAACTGCCTAGGGTCCCCTGTAAACTTATCCACTGTGTTGGCCAAAGTTTGGGCACTCACAGCAGCTACTTGCTTTTTTGCTGAATCGGCTTGATTTGCTACACTTCCTTTTAAAATATCGATTTGTTGTTGCATCGCATTTATGGGGTTAAGTGGGTCACCCTGATTTTGTTGTTGTGCCAGTAACTGTTGTTGCGCTTGTTGTTGGGCGAGTAATTGCTGTTGTTGTTGTTGTTGTTGTTGTAACAACTGCTGTTGCGCTTGATCCAACTGTTGTTGGTGTTGTACATTCTGGATCTCATTGACTAAATCACCGTACTCATCCATTTTAATTTATGTAAATTTTACTACAGCTTATTTAGAATTAATTTCTCTTTAATTTCTTCAGCGGGGGTTCGCCTTCAAAGGGAATAGTATATTTAGGAATAGGTCTAACTTTTACGTCACAATACACTATCGAGTTGTCTTCTTTATTTACTGTTATGTGTCGTTCAAATAGTAAATCGCAACAATCACAGACTGTCACAATGTTTAAAGTTTGTATGTACTTAATGTAGTGTGAATTGGGGTCGTTGGGCTCAATTCTCAGTGGAAGTGGAATCATTAGGTTTAATGTTTTTAATTACTTGCATCAACGTTTTCTCAGGATTTTCAATTTCTCCGTCTGTGAAGGGGTACTTAAATGTCTGGGTCGTAGTGCCAATGTCAACGATAGATTTTTTCTCCCTGTTGTACACTGAATTTCGTAATTGAATCAGCAGACAACAAGACGAAAGTTTGCTGACTAATACAGTCTTTCTTATATATACCAAATTAGTCTGAAATTCCAAATATTTTGGTCTCACAATATCACAAAATTCCGCAAAACTTACAGCCAAAGGGTCATCAGATGTACATGAAAATATTTTGGGCTCAGTGTTGCACATTGATCGCTGTTTCAATCAATCTAATTATTTTTGCCAAATACAAATGTAAAATCTATCACCAACCAACTCTAGCTATTCATCAAAAGAATAAATTACACTAACCTGGTGCTGTAGATGGTTGTTGATCTGTCTGTCAATCTGGACTGAAATCCTGCGAACGGCACCAATAAAACGCCGTGTAACACTACGGATCGTGAGGTCACCTCAGGTGGGCAGCGCGTCTGGCCGTTGTGACACCAGACAACTGGATGTGCGAGGGTTACTGCGTTTGAAAACCTCCTTCGATAGGGCCGTGGCTCCCTACCAAAGTAGTAGCGGTTCTCTCCTGTTCTTTGATCGTCTAGATTACGGAGGGACTCCTCTCCCCTGTGGTCTCACCCAGTCTGCTGTCCACTGATCTCCTTCTCCAACGGCTGCACATCGCTTTAGGGTTGGGAACAGGCTCTTTGTAACTTCAGTCAACTGACAACTCCAAATTGGTATGGTGATTATAATTTTAATAAGTCTAAACAAAAGAAAACTGGCCTCTCTTAGTGCTCTCTCTCTCACTCTCAAAGTCTAAGTGCTACTGCGGTGCTCTAGATGGAGGACACACCGGGTGCTGGATGGAAAAAGCACTGCTGGATTTGTGGCGAACATCGACTTATATCACAAACAGCCAGCCCACACCTACTGTGGAATATTGCATTCTCATTGCATTATCATAGTGACTCTGCAGAATGTTAGAATAATATTTCTAATATTCGCATTATCACAATGATTCTGCAGAATGTTGACTACATCCTATTGTGACATCCTATTGTGCTTTGTCACGAAGGTTCAATTACATTCTCATTTACATTCTCATAGTGACTCTGCAGTATGTTAGAATATATTTCCAACATTTTGCATTATCACAGTGACTCAGCAGAATATTGACTACATCCTATTGTGCGTGTTCAATTACATTCTCATTTACATTTTCATTATTAAAATATCAATTCCATCAGAATAAATCTGAATTCTCATTACCTCTATCTCTATTATCTCTCTCTATATATATTAGCACTTATTATATTAACACTTATTGAGGCTCGAAAATAAAAACATAAATGCTTCAGCGACACACGCTTAACCCTTCCAGATGACTCAGTCCACGTTGACTCTGTTACACATGTTCTGCCTGCACCACAACTCGATAAGGCAGATCATTTTGACTTTTCATACGTCGCATCAAAGACACTAGGAGCGCCGTCATCGGCTACTTCAAAGAAATTATTCTGTGGTGACATCAACGTAATCATAAAGCACGATCTTCGTGCTTTATGATTACTTTGATGTCACCGCAGAATAATTGGATGATGCCATGTTTGTCTTGCGAACTTGGCGACTGGGGCGGTTTAAATGCGAATTTCTGCCATCGGATTGCAATATGTCATACCATTGTGGACTTGTCCCGGTACCGGTACCGGTTTCGGCGGGACAGGCTCTGTCCCGTCCCTGTACCGGTTATGTTGGTACCGGCGGTACTTTGATATGCCTGGATACATCATCACCTTCATCTTGCTAGTCCTGTTATTGTTGTTGGTGGTGGCGTTTTGAAACGAGCTGGCACGGGACAATGTTTTACATGCACAGATATCAAGGGACACGATAGTATCGGCTATAACACATGGGCATCCACTACCTTTGGTCCCCGAACCCTGCTGATAAGAGTGGGAGGCCCCTGTCGTGTTCGCCCCTAACTCGTCGCTACGTTCGTCGTGTGATGCTTCGCATTATGATCCACAATTGAAAAGTGGCGCCCCATCAAATCCAAATATAGGCCAGCCACTGAATATAAGAGTCATTATCTTCAATGAAGAATTTTTTCTTTCACTTATTCTACAACATATCTGTCAACGAGTTATGAGATGCTACGACAAAATCTCTATTTTTGGAAATACATTGGGGTGAATTTTCCATATTCTCATGTTTTAAACGAGTAATGATAGAAAGTAGCCAACATTGTAAAGTTTAGAAACAGCAAGATATGTCAACGCTTATCATAAAGCGAAAAAAAACCCAACAACACCTGACTTAGAGACGTGTGGCGATAATTAGCGAACTGTTCAGTTGCGTATAATGTCCACATTCGTTTAAATGAAGAAATGAGTAGCCATCAGCTAAGACATACCGTCTATTATGTGTAACTCCTGATTACATTTGATAACGAGATACGTAGAAGTTATTACTTGGTTAGTTTCATATAGGCCGTGATATCAGACCAAGGTAACTTCATATCAACCTGAAACCAATTCATCACCATACAAAATTTCAGCATCAAACTACCCATTATTCTTGGTAACGTATTTTTCCCGATTACATTCGACAAATAATAGTGAACGTTTCGCTGTAAGCTCTTGCGCCTGATATGAAAGGGTAACTCCAGTTTCGTTCATATCGATCGAGATCGGCATCATATCAGCCGAGTTTGAAATCATATCTGCCGACCTTGACAATGGGCAATTATGGGAATGACAGTCATATCCAATAACTAAATAAATGAATAAATGGTGTTATTTGCTGCCGGTTCTAAAATATAATGTTTTGTTTCTCTCAAAACGAAACTAGGACGGCACGGTATTCGAAACCAAATACCTCGGTATACCGGATTATCGAAAGGCTGTTCAGATATCTAAACATACGTACCATAATCGGGACTTGATCCATCCATCCATCCACGTGCCTTGATGATACAGTTCGAATAACCCCTTACCCAACGCAGACGATATCAAAATTTATTATTTTAAATATTAGTTTATAGAATTTAAAAAAAAAAATTCAACAAAACAATATCATGTCACCCCTCATTGGAACGAGCTCGCTGAGCTCGTTCCAATGAGGAGTCATATGATATGGTTTTGTTGAGGTTTTTTTAATTTTTTTTTTGAATTGCTCAGTTTGTATATTCCACGAGTGGATAAGGTTGATTCGTTTGGTAAAGAGATCATATTATTCATTCGGGACTACAATTAAATAACTGGACATATCCCACACAGGGTATTTGGATACTCGGAAACGGTGCGACAAAAAGAACGCAGAGCAGAGAAAGGGGCGGGAGAGACAGGGCAGGGGTGGGAACACTTTTTGCTAAGAAAAACATATTCAGGAGAAACAATCTACCGGAATGTTTTTATGACTTAGTTGTGTATTGGTTAAGATATTTTGTGATAGAATTTCATCCACGAACAATGGCTATTAATTTGAGTAGATTATCATTTCCATTGTCACTTGACCAATTTCTGATGAATTATGCAAAATAATCTGCTGTCGCGTGTTAAATTTAGCACTCCACAGCAGTATTAAACTCAGACAAACCATCCTCGAACAGTGAAAAAAGAATTTTCTTCAGATGTATGATCTGTCTTTGATTATTATGGGTGAGGCACAAGGGTGGCCGGATTGTTAAACCGCTAATATAAATTATTAAATTACAGTGATGGGAGCAACATGACCGCATACCTCACAGTACCACTGCTGAGCTTCAGTGCCAAACAGCAGTAAGACCGTTCTCCTGTGCACACTAGGGAGGTTGTGTTGCTTGTCCGCCTTCTCTGTTTTTACTACGCCAGTCAGCTTTCTACGTCTCAACGGACGCATATGACCGCATACCTCATAGTACCACTGTTGAGCCTCAGTACCAACTAGCAGTAAGACCATTCTCCTGAGCAAACTAGAGAGGTTGTGTTGCTTGTCCGCCTTCTCTGTTTTCACTGCAACAGTCTTGCTTTTTACGTCTCAACGGACTTTCTGCCCATATAAATATCAAAAACTAATGCGCGTTCTCGCCGAGGCGAGATAGCACGTTAGTTATAGCTATTTATTTTAGAGGAAATTATTTTAAGATGGAAACAGCGTGCCGTTCTATTCATGTGTATGTCATAGGCGCTATTTTCCGTAGATACGCCGCTTCGTAAATTTGCAATGATAAAATAACCACGCCAAATGGCACCTCCACCCAAACAACCCTGAAACAACATTCACTAGTACCAAACAAATAGGCAGCCTGCAAGCAACCAAAAACAAAACACACGAGCAGATTTATGGCCCCTAATTAGTTGATTTTTGGATGTTTTCAGCATGTTAGCACGATAGCTTGAACAAATATCATTAGATTCTGTCAATATTTGATATGCGAGACTTTCTTAACAATGTCCTGAATGAGTTCGAAAACTGGTACGGTTCGGCCATAATTAACAGAGTTATGGCCCTTTAGTAGTTAATGTTTGTCCTTAAGGTATCACAGAACTAAATATTTTCCCATAGGCGACCATTATAACGTTCAGGTGGAAAAAAAATATGATAGCATCACTTTAATTTTGGCATTCAAATATCTCTGTCAAGTATAGCACTTCAGACAACTTTTTCTGATCTGAAAACAAGGGGTCATGCAACAAATAAGAGAGAAAAACTGACACAAAGGGAAGTACCGGTCACGTGCACATTTTTTTCAGGGAATTCCCTACAAAAACACACAAAAAGTAAATTGTATTTTTGAGGTCCAAAAGTCATCAAATCACCCTCTTTTTTTATCAGGAATATTCAACAATAATGCAAGATGTCAATAGAATGTTTCAAACTTTTATTGAAACAATGGATTTTCCCAAGGCTGTTTATTTTTAGAGATTGCGTCATTTCCGAGAGTGCACCATTTTAAGGCGGTTCACTCTAATTTCAATATTTAGTTCCGCGATACCTTAAGCGTGATAACTTGAACAAATATCAATGGATTTGATTTTCTTAAAATGATAAGCCTTTACAGGTACGAGAAAACGTGATGATGCGTAATCCTTGCAATCATATTCTATAATAGTTTTACACGACTTGAAGGAACTGAATACCATTTGTACTACAGTCTGACCCTATTTGTAGTGTATATTTTCAGTTTTCGCTTTTCTGCGAAAAGGATCTTCGGATCCTCGCAACAAAGGAAGCAATACAACAACCACAAAATCCCCGTCTAAGCGCTACGCAATTCAACTATATCACAAGAGCCTGTAAAATGCTGCGTGGAGGGTCCTTGCTTTCTTGTGGCCATTTAACTTACGTTGCCGAATGCGAATATTGTCACCTATTTTGTGATGATTATCTGTGCAGTACGTGGAGAGTGTATTATCACTAAATCACCCGCGGAGTGGAGATTCCACCCAGCAATAATTGTAAATTTGTTGCAAAGCATAACAAGCACAAGTAAAGTTTCAGCCAATGGACCTCCGGGTTAAACCCGGAGGTCCATTGGCTGAAACATTGCTTGTGTTTTTTGTCCATATGTACAGAATTTGAAAGGAATACTTTGGGTGATAACTCCTCTCCACGGGTGATTTAGTTACAATCCACTTTCCACGTACTGTACGTTCTGTTGTGTGCGGATCTAACCTACCATCTGATTAATTGTTGGAAAGGGCTAAGAGACCCCTTTCCAACAATTAATCATATGATAGAGTTCCAAGTATGTCATTAATCTTGTATGTACAGGCGTACATAGAGGTCCTTCATATGTGGCTAAAGTTGGTGTGGCAGTAATGAGGTTAAATGATTACAACGAAGGCGAGAGTTATTAAAGGAATGATCGTTTCTTTTTGTCTATTTCTTGAGTTATGAAACCCAAAAAACAAAGCCCAAACTGCGTAAATGGGCGTAAATTGGACTTTGTTTTTGGGGGTTCATAACTCAAAAAATAGACAAAAAGAAACGATCATTCCTCATAATTAAACGTTCGCGACCCAAATAAATAAATAGTGTTAGTCGTCCTCTACTTCAGCGAACAAAGACTTAAAAACTAAAACTGGTAGACATATTATTTTTCTGGCATAAAAGAGGCGCATATTATTGAAATGCAGGTAGCAAATGACACACTTTCCAAGTCAAATGCACTTATGTCATTAAATTTTTTTATTGACCATTGAATTACGTAATGCAAAGAAAACGTCATAAGCCACGCCTCCCTCAAATTTCATTCAACTGTTCACTTCACGTAAAAGTTACGTTCCGTGGTAGGTGGAAGTAGGCCATCAGTATTACATTGTATTTTGGTTTTGACCGTTTCCCGAGAACTGAAAAACACAGTTTGTAAAAGTGGAGTTAGATATAAAGCCAGATGACATGAAATTAGTTGAATTAGCAGTGTCAAAATTGCCGTATTCATCGTGACCAGCCATTGTTTACAATCGATTTGGGTAAAACGATGAACGCAGACGATCACCCAGTGTGCGTAAAAATTGAAATGTCAAATAAATACAGTTGTGAAGAAAAAGAAAAATTGACCCACCACGGTCATTTAAATATTTTCATGGTGATAAATTAGTAATATAAATTTATTTTTCTTTTTCACATTTAGAACGTGCCAGTGTTCTAACTTCTATTGATTTGACACCATGTTGCAACTCCGAAGACTGGTATTTTAGGGGCGTGGCTGGGGGCGGACCTAATTGTGTTTTTTTTCGGTTCATTGAGTTATGAAAAGAAACAAGAGGCCCCAGGGGGCCTGAGGGCGCTCACCTGACATGGTAGCCTAAATATCAACCCAGAGAATTGATTTCCACAAGTTGCATCTGCTCCTCCTAAGAAAAGCTGAAACCAAATATCCAAATATTCTGACCAGTGGATCTAAAAAAAGATTTTTAAAGAATATTCCTCATACTGAACTAAGTCATAATTCGGGCTCCCACAGGGAGCCCATATATGAACCCAGGGACTTGGCTTTAACAAACCTGAATCTCACACCCCTAAGGATTCTGCACACCAAATATCAAAACATTCCGACTGCTGGATCTGAAGAAGAAGATTTTTAAAGAAAATTCCTCATTTTGAACCAAGTTACAATTCGAGCTCCCACAATCAGCCCAAATATGGAACTAGGGACATGGCTTGAACAAACTTGAATCTTACCCCCCTAAGGATGCTGCATAAAAAATATCAAAAGCATTCATCTGCTGGATCTAAAGATTTTTAAAGAAAATTCCTCATTTTGAACTAAGTTGTCATTCAGGCTCCCATAGTGAGCCCAAATATGAACCACTTGGCTTGAACAAACTTGAATCTCAGCCCCCAAGGTTGCTCCATGCCAAATATCAAAACATTCCAACTGCTGAATCTGAAGAAGAAGATTTTTAAAGAAAAATTCCTCATATTGACTAAGTTATAATTTGGGCTCCCACAGGGAGCCCACATATGGACCCATGGACTTGGCTTTAACACACTTGAATCCCCCCCTCCCCCCAAGGATGCTACTCACCACATATCAAACCATTCGGACTGCTGGATCTGAAGAAGAAGATTTTTTAAGAAAATTCCTCATTTCGAACAAAGTTACAATTCAAGCTCCCACAGTGAGCCCAAATATGGACCTAGGGACAGGGCTTGAACAAACTTGAATCTCACCCCCCTAAGGATGCTGCATACCAAATATCACAAGATTCTGCCTGCTGGATCTTGAGAAGAAGATTTTCAAAGAAATTTGCCTGAAATGCACTAAGTTCGAATTTGGGCTTCTATCGTGAGCCCAAATATGAATCCAGGTGGCTGATTTGAACAAACTGGAATCAGATCCACCCCACAATGTTGCATACCAAATATCAAAAGATTCTGCCTGCAGGATCTGGAGAAGAAGATTTTTGAAGAAATTTGCCTGAAATGCACTAAGTTCAAATTCGAGCTTCTATAGTGAGCCCAAATATGAATCTAGGGAGCCGATTTGAACAAAATAGAATCAGATCCACCCCACAATGTTGCATACCAAATATCAAAAGATTCTGCCTGCTGGATCTGGAGAAGAAGATTTTTTAAGAAATTTGCCTGAAAAGCACTAAGTTCAAATTTGGGCTCCTATACTGAGCCCAAATATAAACCCAGGGAGCCAATTTGAACAAACTTGAATCAGATCCACCCCACAATGTTGCATACCCAATATCAAAAGATTCTGCCTGCTGGATCTTGAGAAGAAGATTTTCAAAGAAATTTGCCTGAAATGCACTAAGTTCAAATTTGGGCTCCTATACTGAGCCCAAATATAAACCCAAGGGGCCGATTTGAACAAACTTGAATCAGATCCACCCCACAATGTTGCATACCAAATATCAAAAGATTCTGCCTGCTGGATCTGGAGAAGAAGATTTTCAAAGAAATTTACCTGAAATGCAGTAAGTTCAAATTTGGGCTCCTATACTGAGCCCAAATATAAACCCAGGGGGCCAATTTGAACAAACTTGAATCAGATCCACCCCACAATGTTGCATACCAAATATCAAAAGATTCTGCCTGCTGCATCTGGAGAAGAAGATTTTTTAAGAAATTTGCCTGAAATGCACTAAGTTCGAAATCGGGCTCCTATACTGAGCCCAAATATGAACCCAGGGGGCCGATTTGAACAAACTTGAATCAGATCCACCCTCCAATGTTGCATACCAAATATCAAAAGATTCTGCCTGCTGGATCTGGAGAAGAAGATTTTTTAATCTTTTTCCCATTGCCTACAGTGTTAAAAAGTGCTGACTCAGCATTTTTTCAAAGTCCCGAAACTGTACCCTATGATAAAACCGATGGCAATTTTTTTTTACCAGTTCTTTCTGTTGGTCCTAAGGAAGCTTCACACCAAATAAAAATTCTCGGTGCCGTGCAGTTTTGGAGATATGGGCGTTTTAATTTTTTTCTATTTTTAGCTCCTGCGGTTCCCACGGGGCTACAGGAAAAAAAATTTCTGCATAAATTAGGTACTTATGACCCAATAAGCCCTCACATAAAATTTGGTTCAAATTGGCCTCTCGGTTTAAAAAATAGAAATTTGGGGTGGGGCCAAAATTTTTGCTCCTCCCATAACATCGCCAAGTATAGACCTACAAACTTCTCTTGAACAAACTTGAGTCTACACCTCAAAAGGAAGCTGCATACCAAATATCAAGTCTCTGCTATTGCTGGTTCTTGAGAAGAAGATTTTTTAAGAATTGGAGCATTTTTGCCCCACCCCTCTGCTCAATATGAGCCGAAACCTAATTTGCCCAAAAATCAAAATGCCGCTATATAACCCCTACTCACATGAAATTTCATTAACATGCGGCCAGTGGTTTGGAAGAAAAAGACCCAAACACCACCTTCACGCCGGACGACGGACGACGGACGACGGACGACGGACGCCGGACGACGGACGACGGACGACGGACGAAAAGTGATCAGAAAAGCTCACCCTGACTTTCAGTCAGGTGAGCTAAAAACAGAATCGTGTGAGGCAATCGTTTTATCTGAAAACGCATGAACCGAAAAAAAGTTTAATTATTAAACATTCAAACTCATGACTACTTTGGTGCGGAATAGGCCTGGCAAAAGCGGATCCGCATTGGACGAAGGCATGCGTCTTTTTAACGTGTCTTAGAACACTGCGCCTGCATGTTTCCACATGAGAAAACGTGGCAGTAGGAAGTGAGTGCGCCAAGGTGGGAGGCGCATAGCAGCCACGGGAGATATTTCTCTACATCGTCTGTAGAATTTACTTCGGGTCACCATGGTGGAGGACTGCAGATATACATTGACTATGTTATTATCCACGTATATAGTACTTATTTTCTAAATGCTGATGAGCTCCTATAAGCCCTTCACATTTTTCACTAACTTATACAAACTGTTGGGTCAGTAGGAACACGTCAAGTTGACCCAACATCTTGTATAGGGTACTGTATGCGAAGTGTAGGGCTTTTGGGGGGCCTTCAACGAGAGGAGACACAACAACCCCCCTGGGTGGACACACCTCTCCGACAAGAGGGTGTACCCCTCCTCAGCTCGCCTACTTTAATTGACAATAGCCGACGGCTTATGTGATACCTCAGACAGTGGATCCCGGATTCTGGGTTTGGGGGTGGGGGCGCCGCATTTCAATCGTGGGTCAGGATGCAAAGCATCACTCGACGATCGAAAAGCGGCGAGTTTGTGGCGCGCACGAGATGGGGTATCCCACTCTTGTCAGCGGAGTCCGAGACGGTCTCGTGGAAAAAGGGTTGGAACATTTGAGGTCAGTGTGACCCTCCACTGGCTTCTTTGCACATGACCGCAGTGTTTTCCAACAAAATTATCCCAGCATTCGAATTTCGAAGAAAAGAAGCCAAATAAAGTCGGCTCACATGAGACCCGCGTAGGAGCTAGGCCTATAGCTGCACCCATGGTGTACGCTATTATCAGCGATAACACTTGAGCAAGCACCAAAAGGTAGTGGATGTCCATGTGTTATGGCTGATAATATCGTACCCCTTGGTATCGGTACTTGTAAAAATGAATTACAAAAATAGGAGGGGCGCATGACAGATGCGCCTCCCTCTGAATCCACCAAGGTCATCAATTTTTCAGTGACCTATGTAAACTATTGGTCCACTAAGAACACTTCAAGTTGACCTAACATTTTGTATAGGATACTGTATACGAAGCTCAGGACCTCTGGGGGCCCTTCAACGAGATGTGATTACGACAAATCTCCCCCGGGGACACACCCCCTCCTCTCTTTTGCCCTTTGCTTACGGTATTCGGCAATAGCCTGCGACTGGTGTAATACAAAAGTACCTCAGAAAAGATCTCCATACGCGCCCCAAGCCGTGTATACTGTGTTTTATAACATCGAACAACGTATCTGTATACAACTGTACGTGTAGGCCTGGTAAACAACCGGAGGTGTTCGTGTCAGACATGGATTATAAACGAAGATAATCGGCAACGTCTTCAATAGCCCACTAACGCGACTGTTGTAATCTATCATTTAATGGGAACGGCAGATTAAAGAACCCTTGCTGGGAATTTGTCTGAAAAGATCACTGGAACAAAAATAGCAAGTTGTTTTTATTTAGCAGAGTCGATTCGCGTTGGTATTGACTAACCTCTTAGAAATCTCGCACAACACAAATCTTTTGTGGATCAAAATAAGCTATGAAGTGCAACCCTCGGGAGGGATAATCCCTGACATTCTCACCGCTGCGGAATTATTTTATATGTTCTGGTGGAGCAATCGTTACTACAGGTCGTAGACTTGGAGATATGGGGGCTGCTAGATTGGGGACAAAACTCGAGCAGTGTGTGGCAGAGTGGATAAGTGCGCTGGCGTCTCATGACAGAGGTCCCTGGATCGATCCTCGGTCGGGGAAAGTACTCGAGGTGTCAGAACACTCTCTGTCAGCATCAATTGTGGGTTTGATGTTGTCACAGCGTACCGTCCTATCGGGTGGGGCGTAAAATGGTTGTCATCTGTGCGGAGAGAGACACACTCCGTGCAGGCTCTTCTACTCGAGAAGAGCGAGGCCACGAAGTTGCCGCTACGAAGGTCATCCCACACACCTGCGCCATTGGGCCAAGGTGATGCGTTAATATAAGTTGCATAACTTGTTCGCCAATCCCTGTAAAACAAATAAGATTAAATAAGTAATGTGTGGGGATGTCAACAGAAGGAGGTAAAACGGGACAAGGTATTATGAATTCTCTCTGGCGGAGGTAAAATGAGAACTAATTTGTCAAATCGTACTGAATAAATATGTACATATATATATATATATATATATATATCATTCGATATCTCATCCAGGGGCGTAAATCCTGAGGGGTGGGGGTGTTACGCCCCCTCAAAAATAACTCAGCTCTTCTGTTCGCAGGGCAGCGAGTAGGGCAGGGTACCCAGTTACCACGGTCTGCGACCCACGCAACTACTGCCCTGCCAAGGAATTATTTGCCAGAATGTTGTCCTACCTTACAGAATAGAGCTGAACAGCTAGGGCATGCTGGGCACCTGATATATCATGGTCTTGTACAACTTCCATCTCAGTTCATATGCCCTGCTGCCCATGCAAAAGGAGGCCAGGGCGTCCTTGTAAATTCAACAATTTTATTTAGAATATATCTATTTATCTTCCGGTGTGGAGTGTCCTCCCCTACAGGGAACCTTATATCATATCGTCGTGTGAGAACCACAAGGTTCTATCTTCCACTGGAAGATAGAACCTGGTGGTTCTCACGCGACGTTATGGTATGTACTGTTGAAAGCACTTGAAAAGGTGATATATATGCATCAATGGCAATATGTGCAGACAGTAGGGCAGAATGATGATACACCGCCCCTGCCCCCAATATTTTTCGGTAGTTACGGGCCTGATCTCATCGAATGCAGCTGAACTGATCTAGCTCCACAAACTGGAACAGCAGACGACACTTGCAAACATTCACTTGAATAACTAAGATAAATGTGTTCTGCCTGCGGCCTCTCGTTCTATCCTTCCACGCTGGCACTCGTGCCATATCGATTAACCCACTCACACTCGTGTGTCGTTCTGTGTATTTGTGGCAAGCTAATTAGAAGCTACTAAGTAACTGTCCATTTTGGCTCTTTGTTTAGCGGATGTGTTTTTAAATTAATTTGCAAGTGTTTTATTCTTCCCAGGAAAACAATTAGCAAATCTTCCGTCCCAATTAATGGAAATGGCAGTTTCTGTATTATAAATGTCGAAGGGGCACAATGTTGATTTCATGAACAGAAAAAAGTTAGGAATATCAAAAGATGGTGAAAGCGCCGTTTTCTAGTTTTCAAATTGGTTTAAACAGAGAATAATTTAATCATTTGCCCCGCCTCTGCGTTTGATTGGTTGAAAGCAAACAGCGTGAAAGTCGTCAAAATCGTATAATCCAAATCACGTAATGATTTGGAATGTCTACACGTGGACAATCGGTGTTAAGTGCCTTGCCCAAGGACACAACGCGGGAGTCCGAATCGATCGCTCAGACGGTCACCCATCCAAGGACTAACCGGGCTCGGCGTTGCTTAACTTCGGTGATCTGACTAGAGCCCTCCTCTTTGATAGGATATGGACTGTTTTATGATTTTCAGACGCTCAGTACCCCTGACTCAGGAAAAAAAAAAACAGACTCGACTCGGAATTAAGCCTCCAGAGATTTTTTTGTCGGAATAGTTCTGACTGTGGTAAGGGAAGAGGGTGTACAATTCTATCAAGGTTGCAAATAGAGAAGAAAGTTAATATCATCTTTAAAGTTGAACATGGCACCCATCTGCAATGTTTCAGGGACGACTGAAATTGGGTAAGATTGCTGGAATATTAAGGAGGTTGTCAGTAGAAGGTATGGTTTGGTGAATCGAGGATATCGACTTCCGCCCAGACAATTTCACAGTATATCTGAAGTTCTGTGACATCGCGAGAAGAAAAAAATATTAGATATAGCTTGCAGGACGCCTCTGATGGTGGGATATCTTTGCGATATACTGAAAAGTCGTCACAGTTGATGAGTTCAGAGGAGGGAACTGATCTGTATCATTAGAACCAATTAAGAAGCAAATAAATGTTGATAAAACACCTGTGTCATCAGTCGAAAATAAAGCCAAGTTTCATTTGTTACTTGTAATAAGCGAAAGCAACTGACAGCTCCGTTTTCGTTCATTAAAAGTAACAAAAGGAAACTTCGCTTTTCATGGCAAGCTGATTAAAAGCAACTATTTCACAGATAATCCGTCATTAAGACCATCTAACAGAATCTCACCAATTAACACTAAGTGTCCACATTGGATTTTTGTTTCACCCTTCACCCAACGAATCGGCCACATTTGCCCGCGTAATATGCAGATTCAGCAGCTGAAAAAATAGTATTTTTCAAAAGATTTCAACAAAACCATATCATGTGACCCCTCTTTGGAACGAGCTCGCCGAGCTCGTTCCAATAAGGGGTCGCATGATATGGTTTTGTTGAAATTTTTTAAACATTAAAAAAAATGATATTTAAAATAATAAATTTTGATATCGTCTGCGTTGGGTAATGGGTTAACGAAAGTATTTTTACAGTAATTTGCGAGCTTTCATTTTTCCACTGTTGATATAATTAACAGAAAAAAGTTCGAACATCAAAAGATGGTGAAAACGCCCGTTTTCTTATTTTTAAATGGGTTTATAGAGAGGATAATTGTCAAACGTTCAAACCGATGGGGAATTTTTTTTTAAACAGCCGGGGAGCGCGGTGGCTCAGTAGGTAGAGGTGCAGGCTGCAAGCCGAGAGGTCCTCGAATTGTGTCCTTGGGCAAGACACTTCATCTCCATTGCCCGCGTGGGGGCACGATGACGCTGTACTAAGGCGTACTGCACGTCGATGGTACGTATGTCTTCAACCAATCTAACCCTGCCTGTGCTGCAGTGCGGAGTTACGATGTTGGGGAGCTGGCAGCTGCTCGTCGTTGCTCGGTGGTTCTCTCCGGGTACTCAGGCTTCCTCCACCCTAAAACTGTCACGGTCATGATTAGCCATTGTGCATAAATATTTGACCTTAAACATCAATAAATAATAAATTTAAAGAACCGGCTTCTGTATTCTTATACCACTCAACTGGAAAATACCTGAAGTTTGTAAACTGATGCTCACATCCATGATACAAGTCGGAAACCTTCGAAATTCCAATTTTTATATCAAATTCGCATACACTTCTTGTTAAACTTTCTGACATCTTTAGGAAATTAAGGGGAGCTAACTTCCCTGTAAATCGGTTCCAATGACAAAAATTGACAGCCATGTGTGTACAGTTCTTTTCAAAATGCGGTAGCAGACCTTCTGCAATCACTGAAACCCGCGTCTTCTACTTTGGTAAATGACAATGCATTCATGCAAGTTATATGCAACACAACCTTCATTTTGATGTATAATATGCCTGTGTTATTCAAAGGCTAATCAGAATTCAGAATCAAAAAGTTTTGCTAAATTATGTTAGCGTCACGACCGGCCTTTTAATTTGACTAAGTTGGGGACATCGCAGACTTATCAGGCAGTTACTGTTCAGCCTCTTTTGAGATACTCATTTTGTAATACTGTCTGTCGGAAAAGGGTATTTTTTGGTCTCTCGGAGCCTCAGAATATGCATAACCCAGCAGAGCCTAATTCTAAGATTGGTCATTTTTACTGAAACAGAACAAGTACACCAACATTTAGTCTCTGTATAAACTCGAAGTTTCATTCATTATAAGTACTTTGGCAGTTGTTTCTAGGCCAGTCTTGACTGTCTATATAGGCAGCCAAGACTTTCCCAGAAACAACTGCAAAGCCAAAGGATGTAGACTATTGTTTTATAGCAAAATGTATAAAATTTCAAACTCTCTCACTCTCAGGATTAAATTATTTTTTTAATGAAATTAGACAGAAAAGTAGAAGATCAGACTATACAGTGGGGCCCACTTAATTGGATATCTCTTAACCGAATAACCCTGTTAATTGAATATAATTTCCCAACACAAAACCAGTTACCATACCTCCAGTACAAATTTGACCTGTTAATTTAATATAGGTTATAGAGTAAACTCCTGTTAATTGAATAAAAAATCGTGTAACCTGCCTAGAAATTACCCTGACTCTCCCCAGCTTTCCTTTGTTTATAGACCTATTTGGCCTCAGTACATCCAATAGAGGCATTTAATCTATTATATCTTGTTTGACAGAGCCACGGAGCTTTGTCAAACAAGATATAATAAAATAAATGATAAGTCTATCTATAGAACACAGGAAAGTGACACAATCCCTGTTAATTGGATACTCCTGTTAACTGAATAATTTTCACTGGCAAAGTGGCTATTCAGTTAACAGGGTTCCACTGTACTATGCGTTATTCCCTCCAATTTTGGAACCTTTCTGTAATTTGGGGACACGGGGTTACCGATGTTAATTTGGTGAGATTTGAAGGCCCGGTAACGAAGAAAAAGCCTGAAGCCAAACTTTGAAAAAGATAATAAAATTTGCATGACGATTATTGCGAATAGCGTTGGACGTGTCTGCATGGGGCGTGGCACAAGGGGCGCGGCTAGAGGGTGTTCACTGAGGTAGGAGTTGGTGGGGTGATCAGTTAGATTTCTAATTGGAGTTTGGGGTCACACACGACATATTGCAGGGTGTCCCGAGTGGCCGAATCCCCGACTTGGTGGAGAGTTCTTCTGTCAGTCGGTTGGAAGGAGTAGGTATCTGCTGAATAGTTGTCAGCCTAGAGTCAATGTGTAGCCTGGTCAGTGTAAGAGAAACGGAACGATGGATGCGAAAAACGGACTGGTCGCAGATTCGAGTCGGAATTTCGATGAAGGGTGATTGGAAAAGTCGGAGAATTTGATCGAAAATTGGAAACTCACCTTGGCTCTGACCGACAAAATATTATGACTTGAGCAAATTAATTTTAATCACCGAATTTCCAACTTTTGAAGCTTTAGGCGATAATTGTGTGTGTGGGGGGGGGGGGGGGGGGGGTTAATACACCCCTGCACACTCCTCCTCCAGCTACGTCCCTTTATGACACCCCTAGAACCTACAGCTCTGAATATTATTTATTTCGGGAATTTGAGCGTTATTATATATCCAGGTGGAAACTCCATCCCAGTTGCGTTTCTAAAGTAAATCACTTTCTTGTAATGCATAATTATAAACTTCACGAATGATATAAACCAGGATGTGGACATGGCTATCCTTGTTTACAGTTCCACTGTTCTGGTGGGGTCAATTCTCAGAGAAACAACCGCACTTCACAAAGAAGTCAATCTGACCGCAAGTGAAGGTGAATAACCGACCTGTTTTAAACAACAACATCATTGCTTTCCAACTCACAAAGGTACTATAGATCACATGGAGAAGTAGGTTAGAAAACATTTACTCCTGTATCAGTTTCCTTGGATGAACATTTTAGTATGACGTTTATCGGTATAATTAGATTAAAAAAAGTTCTGATGACTGTTTTTGTTCTGACAAATTTTTTGGCACAAATTCTCTGTGGTGTGGCCGATATTGGAGATGCCAGCAGACATATTTCTGAAGGCTGTTACAGACTGGACAAAACTCTAGCGTTGCATACGACACCACAACGTAGACATTATAGAGAGTAATCGTTTGACTGGACTGGTTACTTGAAATAATTCATGAGAGGTGAAGGACGTTGTACAAACACGAGTGCGCGAATGTGCACTAGTGTTTTAGAATATAGTCCATCGCCTCGAATGAATTATTTCACGTAACCAGCCCAGTCAAGCGATTACTCTGTTTATTACTTTTCATTATTAACGATAATTATATTATTTAACCCTTTACCTAACGTAACGGTCAGCGCTATTCTCAAAAATCGCCAATTAATTTTCATTATTTTTTTCATTTTTTGTCTCTAAAACATAGGTTATGACCCCTCATTGGAATGAGCTCGTCGATCCAACAGTCTACCACTGAGCCACCGCGTTCCGCGACCTGTCTATTTAAGGTCAATATCAGGTCTACGGTCTTATGCTAGGGATCCCGAGTTCGATCCCCATCCGAGACGACCCACGTTGTGTCCTTGGGTAAGGCACTTTATCCCAGTTGCCTACATGGGAGCACGATGACGTCGTATACTAAGGCACACTGCACGTCGATGGTGCACATGTCTTCAACCGATGTAAACTTGCTTGAGCGGAACCTGAACAGAGTTAGAATGTTGAGGAGCTGACAGTTGCTCGTCGATGATCGGTGGTTCTCTCCGCAAAACTCAGTGTCACGGTCGCGATTAGCCATTGTGTATAAGTATGTGACCTTAAAACACAAATACATAAATAAATTAATAAATAAATAAATCTATATGCTGGTGATTCGTTTGCGCAGAACACGACGAGGGTGGAGTACGGGGAACTGGAATCAACGATCCGAGGTGGAGTTTTTCGTGTATTTCACGAGCGCCTTCGGTGCTCGTGAAATACAAGGAAAACTTCACACAGGGTCGTAGATTCCTATCCCATGTACTCCACCTGAGTTGTGTTCTATGTTTATACCACGATTAAACTTGAGTTATGAGAATGAAGATGACATTTTTTAAATAAAAATATCACGTCCGGCTGTCTGATAATTTCCTTGCTTGACACTATTTTGCGTCGAAGCATTTCATTCACGTCTTAACGTCATTCGGACGTGTAACGCCCAATCAGATGCAGTCGTACATGATATTCTTACGCGTAACAGGGGGAGGCCACCAAAAATTTTCAAGACGTGACGTAGGGGTGGGTGGGTCTCTTGAGTGCGCCAAAAAATGTGCATTTCCAACTTGTGCAATTTTTTGAATTTTTTAAAAATATCTCAATATATCAGCTAATATATACCATCATTTGTGTTTCAAACCTTAAAGATGATGTTGTACATCACACTCTTAACATAAATACAACATCAGGAGGCTTTATATGTGAGAATATTGGGCTTAAAATGGGAAACTGTCACACGTTAGTAGGGGGGTGGGTGTCTTGTTCGAAATGTAGAAAATGTGCAGACAATATTTTGGGAACAATTCAAATGAAAATTGTTCCCGTATATGTACATCTGCTCTGGCCAAGCCTGATAATGAACAGCTTGTCATTTGTAGATTGGGGCCCACTGCAGCCCACAGAGGTTTAAATTGGTGGGTACCAGTTTAACCCTTTACCTAACATGAAAAGCAGAGGACACTTGCCAAAAAATGATTGAATAACTATTTTTTTTCATTTTTTGTCTCAAAAACATAGGTTATGACCCCTCATTAGAACGAGCTCGTTCCAACGACGGGTAACAACCTATGTTTTTGAGACAAAAAATGAAAAAATAATAAAAATTAATTGGCGATTTTTGAGAATAGCGCTGGCCGGTTTTGGCCGTTACGTTGAGTAAAGGGTTAAGAACATTATGAAAACCCCCTAAAGACAGCTGTGCCAACTAAGTTTATAAGCTTATTTTGGATTTTAATGGGAGAGTGAGGGGTGGGTGTCTGAGAACGGTAGTAGAAAATTTGCAAGTAGTGGGTGGGTGGGTGAAAAAAAGGAGCCGAATAAAAAATAATAAAAATTAATTGGCGATTTGTGAGAATAGCGCTGGCCGGTTTTGGCCATTACGCTGGGTAAAGGGCTAAGAACATTGTGAAAACCACCTAAAGACAGCTGTGCCAACTAAGTTTATAAGCTTATTTTGGATTTTAATGGGAGAGTGGGGGGTGGGTGTCTGAGAACGGTAGTAGAAAATTTGCAAGTAGTGGGTGGGTGGGTGAAAAAAAGGAGACGAATAAAAAATAGGACGTCACGTCTTGCAAATTTTTAGTGCCCCCCACCCCCCCCCCCCCCCCCCCCCCCTTGCGCATAATCCAGATTCCATGCGTGGTGTATCTATAAAATTTCACAATATTTGCTTTGTATCGTGTAACGTTGAATATATGCAGCAATCGTGGGGTTAAAACCTTTTCCTCCAGTTCCATATTTACAAATTCGTACCATTCCCAACAATTCGTCCGATGCTGACTGCGCATGTGCAACTTTAGGGAAAAAACTGAGTCTCAATTTTAACACTGTGGCCTATGGAGAAAATATTTTAAACATTTATTACTCAAAGAACGGTTTGAGTGACAATATTTTACGTGTTATGTCCATTTAGTTCAACATTTCTAGTTTTATGTGCTATGCTTATGTCAGTTACTGATTCATTTTTTTTACTCCCTTTTTGGATTGAAAATTGGTCCTAAAAAAATCGTGTATAACGTTAATAAATTTTACGAAAATAGTCGACCCCAGGTGTGTTCAAGTCCATTTTCTGACCTTTTTGAATATCAGTCGAAATTTTTACGTGTTATTTTAGTAATCTAAAATGGAGACTGAAGAAAATAATCTAAAAATAGTAAGTATGCACTAATGGTTTTTTGCTTCCTTTTATCGCTAAAGAAGAGCATTTGGTGAGATTTTTCTAAGTAAACACTAGTTTCCCTGTGAACTGAGTATCGTTGTCCAACAGGTAAAGTAATACGTGTTCCATGAGGATTTCCGTTGACGGACTGTCTCTCCAACTGACATCATGGATCCACGAAAACAACTAAATTTCACCCATTTTCTTAAACGGCCAGTTGAAACGTCGTATTCTGACCCAGATCAGTTCGAAAGCTGCGGTGGCGTCCGATAAATCAAATGTCATTTGTAATTCATCAGTTAAATTTGACCTCGTTGTTCTTTCTGAACCCGTAATTTGATTGGTTGAGAGCCTGTCGACTCCGTGCTCTAATCTCAGGTATATTCACTCTTATCGTGCTCTAATTGCCGAAAACGGGTCAATTAGAACATGTCTGTATCCACGCTACACGTGACCCCTTTCCCTCTTATGGACTCTTACGTCACCCAAGTCGCGAATCGAACACATTCTGTAAATTCGATCATGGCAAATAGACCGAGATCGAAAATGACATTTTTTTCTATTTTTGTCTTCAAATAAAACAGGTTTGGATAATTTCTTCACTTCTAACGATGACAGGAATTACAATGGAGATAAACGACTCTTGTTTCGATAGACATTCGGGAATTTGACTATGGAAAACCATTTGTTAACTCGCCTCTTCGGGGTTCGTTAACAAATGGATTTCCATAGTCAAATTCTCGAGTGTCTAACTCAACAAGAGATGTTTATCTCCTAACTGGAAATTGTTTTTTGTTCAAATCCATAAATAACAAAAGGTTTAAAAAATTTGAAATTTTCTGTGTGCGATGTTTGAATTTTTAAATTAAGTTAATGGATTCTATGTCATAGAGGCGTGTAATAAACATAGAACGCCACGATATGTCAATGCGTTCGTCAATACAGCACTCATGCCTTCACGGAAGGGTAGAGCTGGAGGTTGCGCCTCACGTTCTATCCTTCCGCGCTGGCACGCGTGTCGGATTGACGAACACATTCACACATCGTGACGTTCTGTGTATTTTTTTACTCAAACAGAACTAACACCATGGTACATTCACGCCAAAACAACATTGCCAAGTGTCAGTTTGCCCCATTTTGTTGTTTATTAGGATTTAACAACACTTTCAACGACGAAGGTCATATCTTTTAGGGGCACTAAATATTTGCAAGACGTGACGTCCTATTTTTTATTCGGCTCCTTTTTACACCCACCCACCCACCCACCCACTACGTGCAAATTTTCTACTACCGTTGTCAGACACCCACCCTCCACTCTCCCATTAAAATCCAAAATAAGCTTATAAACTTAGTAGACACAGTTGTCTTTAGGGGGTTTTCATAATGTTCTTAACCCTTTACCCAACGTAACGGCCAAAACCGGCCAGCGCTATTCTCAAAAATCGCCAATTAATTTTTCATTTTTTTGTCTCAAAAACATAGGTTATGACCCCTCTTTGGAACGAGCTCGTAGAGATCGTTCCAATGAGGGTTCAGAACCTATGTTTTTGAGACAAAAAAATGAATAAAAATGAGTTATTCAATCATTTTTTGGCAAGTGTCGTCTGCTTTTCATGTTAGGTAAAGGGTTAAACTGGTACCACTAATTTAAACCTCTGTGGGCTGCTGTGGGTCCCAATCTACAAATGACAAGCTGTTCATTATCAGGCTTCGCCAGAGCAGGTGTACATATACGGGAACAAATTTTCATTTGAATTGTTCCCAAAATATTGTCTGCACATTTTCTACATTTCGAACAAGACACCCACCCCCTACTAACGTGTGACATTTTCCCAGTTTAAGCCAATGTTCTCACATATAAAGCCTCCCGATGTTGTATTTATGTTAAGAGTGTGATGTACAACATCATCTTTAAGGTTTGAAACACAAATGATGGTATATATTAGCTGACATATTGATATATTTTTAAAAAATTCAAAAAAATGCACAAGTTGGAAATGCACATTTTTGGCGCACTCAAGAGACCCACCCACCCCCACGTCATGTCTTGCAAATTTTTGGTGGCCTCCCCCTGCAGTATCCGGAAAAAAACACCGAGCAACGGCGATTCACCGTCGAACTCTCCTACTTACTATCTGATCAAACAGGATTAGCTTTGGTTGAAAGCAAGTACACTTCCGATGTGCTGTACGCTTTGATACACAGCGCAACTGTGGTACGACTTGGGAAATCGGGATTAAGGATCCCGCCCATGTCTTGCTCATGGACATAACGTAGAGGTCACAAACAAACCGTCGACCTTATGATTTGAATGTCAATGCGACAATTATAGTTCATAATAAGAGAACAGGACATCAGTAATCAGGGGCGTCTAGAGGAATATCGGGCCTCAGGACAGTTTAGACGAAGGGGCCCAAATGATGCGGAACCCATCATCCGAGCTGCGAAGCACGGGAGGAGATGTCCTCTTCTGGTAGGCAGACCTCCCTCGTGAAAATCTTCAGACTGGAGGTGTGAAATGACGAGGTTTCTGTCATTTCCTTGCGCGAATTACTCGATTAGACATTAACCAGGGTGTAGAATCGCTAACCGGAAGGCGTTTTAATTGATTCGAGAAATCAGTTCGTCGGTCTGCTCTCAAGGAGAGGTCAGTGGGTTCACGAGTAAATATATTCAATGTCACGAGACAAATAAGTTTTGTTAAGACCATTCTGTTAGTATCTGCAATTGATGTCATCATAAATAGGTCATCCATGACTTTTAGGCTAAAAAAAGTGTTTTGATTCTCAGGCAATCCCTCACTGAATTTGATCCCCCTCATTGGACATTTCTGTTGCCTTTCAGTGCCTTCCAATATTAGTACAAACTTAGGAAGACCCGAAACTTTTTACATTTTCTGATTGATGCATATTTATTTAGTTGCGTCTCCAATATGTTTACCTTGTTACAATTTGTGAGAGATTGCCTTATAGGCACTTTCCCATAAATTGTGAAGAGGCAAATCCCCATAGATTAAATACTTTTACTTCAAATATAATATGAAGAGCATCGAAAGAATATGAAGCCTTTGAATTGCAGAACCTTCAGTTTGTTTTTAGAGGAATGTTTTATTTTTCAAATTAAAAATGAATTTATTTGTATAAATATGTATTTTCTATATTTCTGTGTGTAAAAAGACAACCGAAATCCTCTCCCTGTTTGCTCACGTTTTACAAAAGAAAAGTAATAATTAAAAATAAAACTTTCCCTCCCTCACTGATTTGAAAAGAAAATGCCTGAGAATCAATTAATTTATCTTGTGTGGCCTTATGTTGGAGTTGTGGCGTTTAAATTTATTTCATCACATTATTTTTGATGATCGGAATTTCCATATCGGAGACACGTTGAAAGTGTGTTATTTCGCGACTTCAAGGGGTGTGTCAAAAATTGCGGACTAAAATTGATCACATGTCACTAACACATCCATAAAGCAAAGTGACGTAGATTTTTAGCTGAACCCTTTCAAAACGGAGTGCACAAATTTTTGCGAAGAGAAAAAATTGGTAGTGGACGAGCAGCAGAGTCAGCAGAAGACACAAAGAGCAAAAAATCTGAAGCGACGCTCGGTAATAATTTAAGCCAACAGCTCGATAACAATCTAGGATGGGCTCGCCCATTTCTCCGTTAACAATATTGACTGAAATGATACCTTCCAGGGCACCAGAGTTGAAAGGGTTAATAAAATGGTTTCCCAGTGCAGACACTTGTGCTGTTCTGTACTGGGCACACGCGTATGGAAATTCTCTTGGACTCTCACCGTTACTTATTCCCAGTTCCTTATTCGATTCTCGTTATCGACCGATAAAATCGGTTGATAACGAATGTCGAATAAGGAACTTGGAATAATTAACGTTTGTCACGACTGCACATATTCAAGCTCTATGCGCTGAATTCACAATATTACTCTGTTACCCAGGGGGAGGACACCAACAATTTGCAAGACGTGACGTGGGGGTGGGTGGGCCTCTTGAGTGCGCCAAAAATGTGCATTTCCAACTTGTGCAATTTTTAAAATTTTTTAGAAATATATCAATATATCAGCTAATATATACCATCATTTGTGTTTGAAACCTTAAAGATGATGTTGTACATCACACTCTCAACATAAATACAACACCAGGAGGCTTTATATGTGAGAATATTGGGCTTAAACTGGGAAAATGTCACACGCTAGTAGGGGACGGGTGTCTTGTTCGAAATGTAGAAAATGTGCAGACAATATTTTGGGAACAATTCAAAAGAAAATTTGTTCCCGTATATGTACACCTGCTCTCGCCAAGCCTGATGATGAACAGCTTGTCATTTGTAGATTGGGGCCCACAGCAGCCCACAGAGGTTTAAATTGGTGGTACCAGTTTAACCCTTTACCTAACATGAAAAGCAGAGGACACTTGCCAAAAAATGATTGAATAACTAATTTTTTTTTCATTTTTTGTCTCAAAAACATAGGTTATGACCCCTCATTGGGACGAGCTCGACGAGCTCGTTCCAATGAGGGGTCATAACCTATGTTTTTGTGACAAAAAATGAAAAAAATAATAAAAATTAATTGGCGATTTTTGAGAATAGCGCTGGCCGGTTTGGCCGTTACGTTGGGTAAAGGGTTAAGAACATTATGAAAACCCCCTAAAGACAGCTGTGCCTACTAAGTTTATAAGCTTATTTTGGATTTTAATGGGAGAGTGGGGGTGGGTGTCTGAGAACGGTAGTAGAAAATTTGCATGTAGTGGGTGGGTGTAAAAAGGAGCCGAATAAAAAATAGGACGTCACGTCTTGCAAATTTTTAGTGCCCCCCCCCCCCCCTTGTGTTATCAGTGACTTCCCATCCATAATCTTTGAGTTCGCATGACCGCGAAGGTGTCGGAGACATCCAGCCTGAGAATCCTAGTTTGTTTTGTTTATAATAATAAACGGATCGATGAATGAATAAATGAACCTAAGTAGAAAGGAGGGGAAATTAAAGTGTTTTGCGTTCTGTTAATTAGAGCTGCATCCAACGCACGCTTTGAAGTCATATTCTGTGTTGAAATATTCCGAATGAATCAGGAACAGTTTATAGTTAATCAACGGTGATGTTGCTGCTCGCAATAAGAGATTAAAAGTGACAAGAGATCAATTTAACCTTTTCATTATTAACCATAGTTAGACGGGTCATCTTGTTCTCCTCTGTCAATGTTTTCATTTCAGCCAAACAGTAATCAGACAGGAGTGGTATTTCATGCACCCGAGCTGCTCTGACCAAAAAGACATCGAAGTGATATCATAAGTCACGTGACCATCGACGGTTATCATGGTAGCTCGAGTGAGTGCCCATTCTGCATCTCATTAAGTTCCGTTCTACAGTTTCGCATCATTACACAGAGTTGGAGTCTGATGCATAGGGGATAAATTACCAGAGGAATTATGGGAAACAGTGGCTTCGAAAAATTGACTTTTTTTTAAAAAGTCGTTTTTACACGGAGTTGTTACCAGGCATGACTTGTAACTAAATGAAAGTGTCAATGACACTGTAGCTTAACCTGACTGTGTGTTGTGTTTGATGATAAGAATAATGTTCAATGTTTAAGAAAAGATTATGAAATAAGACAAGAATTATGATAATTGGGAATATGTTAATTTCTCTTCCGTGTATGCTATGTTTTCAATAAAAATAACTTGAGGTGTAGACTGTACTAAAGAATTGAGAGGTGGGTTCATGTGACCATCACATTTAATGTATGTGGCCCTCACAGTTAACGTATGTCAAACAAAGTTACTAAGTTACAGTGAAATTATTCGAAAACGAGTAATCCCATCAAGTTACAATGAAATCCCTTAATAAATACGGCCTGCAGACTGTGCTAAAGGTTTTCAGGCTTCGGGCCTGTGTAGCGATCACGGTTGACCGATCGCAACCAAAAGGGGACGTCCTCATCTAGACATTATACAGAATCATCCTACCAAGTTACAATGAAATCCCTCCATATTAAATATGACCTATAAATTGTGATAAAAGTTTTTGGGTTTCGGGCTTGTGCAGCCATCGCGGTTGACAGATCATGACCAAAAGGGGACATTCTCATCTAGATATTATACAGAGTCATCCTACCAAGTTACCATAAAATCCCTTCATAAATACGACCTGTAGACTGTGCTAAAGGTTTTCGGGTTTGTGGCTCGGGCAGCCATCATGGTTGACCGAGTGCGACCAAAAGGGGGTGTCCTCATCTAAACATTATACTGAGTCATCTTACCAAGTTACAATGAAATCCCTCCATAAATGCGATTTGTAGTCTCTGCTAAAGGTTTTCGGGTTTTGGGCTCGGACAGCCATCATGGCTGAATGTTCGCGACCAAAGGGGATGTTCTCATCTAGACATTATCTAGAGTCATCATACCAAGTTACGATAAAATCCCTTCATAAATATGACCTGTAGACTGTGCTAAAGGTTTTCGGGCTTTGGACCCTGTAGCCGTCACAGTTGACCAATCGCGACCAAAAGGGGACGCTCTCATCTAGACATGACCTCAAACCTGCATATGAAATTTCGTGACGATCGGACGAGAACTGCGGGGTGTAGCCTGTGCTAAAGGAAAATGTGAACAGTCTCACAGACTCACAGACTAACAGACTCACAGACTAACAGACTTCCGCACGCGTGATGGCAATAGCTTATCTTGACTTTGTCAAGTTAAGCTAAAAATGAGACGGAAACATATAATTTCTTTTCACATTTTAGAAACAGGAGGTTATATGCTCCAGGGTTAGGTGAGTAGGGGTAGTCGGGAAATTCTGCTTCTGAGGCTGCTGGGTGGCTGAAACGTCCTGGTATCGGCATTTTTGCATGCAATTTTGCAGGTTGAAGTCTTGCATTTTACAATAAATTATTTCACCCACCTTCAGATTGTTTATTTCTACTGAGTCAAGTTCGCATTTGAAGAGGGGAGTATATGGCGAGGCATTTTTGGAACTGCCTGGAAATTTGTGGAGCGGAGCCTTAATTATAGCATTTTACTTGCAGTGCCAATTCGTCCCCTGAGTTCCAATGTGTTCTATGTGCCTACTGGCACATAGAACACATTGGAACTCAGGGGACGAACTCTTTAGCAAGGAAGTTCTTTATTTGTGTTTGAGTGGAAAATACACCACTTTTCAAAAAAAGCTTTTATTATTTCTGGTTTGTTTACAATTGTTAGTGATAGTTAACATTCAGCAAGTGCATATCTCATCACTGAGAAATTCGTTGGTGTGGCCTAATATCGCAACGTTTTGAATTTACATCTAATTGCGAAAACACATTAATATAGAGCATTACATTTCCTAAACACTGAGCTCTGTATTCATGATAGATATATGTAATTATGAACAGCCTGATTATTGTTATTCACCACAGAATTGCAGTCATGGTTTCTACTTTGTCATTTTGGTTATTGGTGCCATGTCCGTGTGACATCCGCCCATTAAGCTGTCTGCCCTTTTATATCTAGAGAGCAACACCCCCCACCCCCAAAGCAATGGTTGTTACTGCTTATTGATTGTATTTAACAGTGCTATTGACAGGACCTGTGTATTCAATGAAGCTAGTGGTAATAATAAAACTGTTATCTCCAGCGACTCAGAGCAATGTGGGGGTGGTTGAGGACGTGTGTTGTGGTAGTGAAAATCAGGCGAAAATTGCCCTCAAAAGCTATTCGGCAGTCACAAAAACCATGCTGTATCTCTTTACTGATTGAAAATAAAGACTCATTCAACTCAGGACTCCTGCTTCTGTTTCCTGCTAGAGACTAAAAATATGAGACGGAAATATATAATTTTTTCTTCACATTTTAGGGCATTTGCTGTTGCCGTCCAATGCTATGGAATTTTTTCAACCCACCTAAAAGAAATGGGTTCACTAGAATTATTCAAGTCGAGGATTAAAACTGTACTTTTCCATTAGTCACGTTGAAGGTTTGTACAGCCATAGAGTACCATGTATGGATTTAATCGACGATGAACTTTCCTTCAACCAATGATTACCCTGCTTGTGCGTAGTTAGCAAGGTGGGGAGCCTGACTGACAGTTGTTCATTGCTGCCCGGTAGTTCTCTCCGGGTACTCGGGATTCCTGGACCCACAAAACTGTCTGACACGAGGTGACCTTGGCTGTCGAAAGTGTCGTTAATGTCCATTTTAAACAAAAACCAATAATGAAACTTTATGTTCAAAAGTGGGTAATTCAGTTCAAAACTGTCGCAACCGGAAAACTGGGACAGTGGTTGACAAGCATAAAGCATAGATTGCCACCGGGGCTTAACTTATGACCCCCCCCCCCCTACCCTTGCGCCGCTCTAAGCATTTTTGGGTGGCTGGTTTCATATAGACATCTGGATTTCATGGTTTTATTAACTTATTTTGGCATATTTCGCAGCGCCCAAGAGACGCCACTTCTACGTTGACCGTTACCAAACGGGAAAGACTGCGCATGTCTACTTCCTGGTGATCGGCGGTTCATCAAAATCGGTTTATCCTTCAACCAACACGAATAACTGACGACGAAGACAACACATGTTGACCATTTGCCTCAAAGACATAGCTTATGACCCCTCAATGGAACGAGCTCAACGAGCTCGTTCCAATGAGGGGCCATAGGCAATGTTTCAACGAGCTTGTTTTAATGAGGATACATAAGCCATGTTTTCGAGGCAAAAATTAAAAAATGAAATTTCAAAGGCGGTGTTTGTGAATAGCGCTGGGCGGTTATGAACATTGTGTTTCGTAGAGAGTTGATAAACAAAAAAGTTGTGCACATAAGAATTGCGCACAGAAATTCATAATGAATCTGAGGAGATAAATCACTTAAAATTATCGGCAGTGTGCACATGTTTGGGGGGCGCAGTGGGGTTCAGTTGGTAGAGGTGCAGGCTGCAAGCCGAGAGGTCCTCGGTTCGAATCCCACCTGCGGCAACCGCGTTGTGTCCTTGGGCAAGACACTTCACCCCCATTGCCCACGTGGGGGCACGGTGGCGTTGTGTACTAATGCGTACTGCTCGTCGATGGTGCACATGTCTTCAACCAATGCTAACCCTGCTTGTGTGGAGTTGGTATGTTGGGGAGCTGACAGTTGCTCGCCGTTGCTCGGTGGTTCTCTCCGGGTACTCCGGCTTCCTCCACCCGTAAAACTGTCATGGTCATGATTAACCATTGTGCAGAAATATGTGACCTTAAACACCAATAAAAAAAAAAAAATAAATAAATAAATATGTGCACATGTTTACCTGTCAGGGACAATGTTTGAGGAGTTTAATCGAAATCGGTTTCTCATCTTAGAAAAGTTGTACGCAATATTAAGGTGTTTTATAATAATAGTTTTCTTTGAAATTCCCATCTCTGGTATTCCGTCAGTTAAAATTGAATATACACAAATTATGCATCAAAATGAAGGTTGTGATGTATAGAACTCGAAAAATATATCCACCCAACTCACAGGGTTGACAGCAGGCATAAATGGTTCCCGGAAGTCTGCTACCTGTTCGTACCAGAACTGGTAATCGAATAATATTTCACACATGGCCGAATGTGATTCCGGTATTCAAGAAAAAAAAGCTGACATTCAAAACCCTTCATGATTCGGCGGCAGGGCTGCGTTTGGGGAAATGCCAACACTGTTTTCATTTATTATTGAAGAAGGATTCCATGGCCGACGGACATGTGCATGTCAAGTGATATCGCTAAATTTATCAGAAAAAATAATCGCGTAATTCTAAGGAATTCAAACAGGTGTCATGATACCTCATAAGTAATGTGAAAACTGTGGAGTCCACATATAACGCGAGTCTGTTGGGTGAAGGCGATCAGTCGCATTGTTTCATTTTAGATGGCATTGTATATCAGTGCTTCACGCTCGTTGAGCTTGACCAAAACGTAAACAAACAGAAAACAATAGCCGAGAGTTTATGAATTTACCCCCACGCAGCTCTGTCGTTTCGTTTTGAAGATGTTTGATTTCCTAGCTTTGTTCTTGGGTGTCTGAAGTTTCCTTACTTATATAGCACTTTAACCCTTTACCCAACGCAGACGATAGCAAAATTTATTATTTTAAATAACATTTTTTTAAAAAAAATCAAAATATTTCAACAAAACCATATCAGGTGACCTCTCGTTGGAACGAGCTCGACGAGCTCGTTCCAACGAAGGATCACATGATATGGTTTTGTTGAAATTTTTTGAAAAATAATATTTTTTCAACTGCTAAATTTGCATATTACGCTGGCGGATGCGGGCGATTCGTTGGGTAAAGGGTTAAGAGTTTCATATCAATAATAGATCAAAGCCCAAGAGGAGATAATTCTGTTAAAAACTGAAGCAACCTGGAAATTGAGAAGTATGTGTATGTCCACTTGCGATAGTGTATGAGAAGATTCAACAAAATTGGTTCATAGATCTGGGAGGGTTTGCACACTCAGAAATTTTGTATAGAAATCAATAAAAAACTAAATCCGAGAGGAGATTATTCTGTTAAATATTATTGCAACTTGAACATTTGTATGCGCAACCTTAACAGAGGATCACCCCCAAAGCCCATGGGCGGTTTTGGTAAGGTTCGTTCTTAGGAGATTTGAACACGCATTTCCAAACCGTAAGTAATCAAGGGGAGATAACAAAATTGCATCAAAACATTTTTGTGTTTTTTAAGCATTTGTCTTTATTGGTGAACGAGAAAACAGAAGCCTGTATTTTCAGCCCAAAGCGGAAAATACATGTAAAATAGTGGGGAAAAAACAACGACGTGAAAGCCATAACTCTTCCGAAAGAGGATAACGCTCCTGAAAGTGGATAATGTTGGTGCTCAAAATACTTGTTACAATTAGCCTATTTTAGGCTTAATTTCCTTTTTAAATTTGTTTGGAATTAATGTTATACCCTTTTATACGACAGTATACGAAAAAGATAATTTATAAATCCTATCGCCCAAACAGGCCGGGGAGAGGAAATCCGAGCCCCAGGGTTACTTCTGAGACGTGCCTCCTTTCGAAAGTATCGGGATACAGATGCAGATGCCGAAGGCATCTGCAGCGAATACCGAATGCACGAGGGATGATAAGGGGCATTCGGGGTTCTCTCATGGGGGGGGGGGGGGGGGGGGTCTTCCAAAAAAATCCGGACACAAGGCCGGGGTGGGTGGGTGGTCGGATGGGGGCCAAAACACCTTTTTTCCTGGAGTTGCAATTTTTTTCCTGGTGGTTTTTTTTTTCAAATTATTTTCACATAACAAGGCTATATTGTTGTTTAGTAGTCTAATAGGCACCTGTTTGTCAGGTAGGGTTAGTGAATAAGGCCCCACTAGGCTGATTAGGGGATTTGTTCTCTTTTTTGTAAATTAAATTAGATGCATTAAAGAATTGTGTACTCCAGTTTGACTAAAAACAATCAGTGGAAATTTATGAATTTTAATTTGAGAATGGTTAACATAATTTTGATAGCTGAATCATCACGAGTAGTATGTGATGTGGTTTTGAGGGGCCATTGGCAGGATCTCATTGCAGGATCTCATGTGACGTCATAGTCACGTGACCTAGTGGCGCCAGGTTGTGTTGTCATGGTAACCCGCGTGAGCGGCCATGTTGTGACGTCATCGCCATAGTGATACGTGGTGTGAGTGCGCATGCGCAGCGCGTGTTGTTAGGGTGATACGAGCTTCCGTCGTTCATTTTGTATACAGGAGGCCGCCATCTTGGTTTCTATGGTAGCACGTGATTGCTATGTTACCAATGGCTTCTAACAAGACAGGGGTATGTTCGGTGGGTATGTTCGATTGAATCGGAGTAAATCTGATTACCACAAACAACCCGACAATCCCCCAAATCACCAAAATCCACCCAAAATCACCGAAATTGACTTTATTTCCCCAAGTTATCGGCTTAGCACGTAGTGCTATAGTACTAAGGGATACAAGGGGGTGCATTCGATTGAACAGGAGTAATGTTTTGAATTAGAATTCTTCCAGAATCCCTTTTTGGATCCCTATCCCATGACGTGTTATTTCCCAATAAGAGTAGCACGTCGTGCTATAGGACAAATTTATCCAGAATTCTCTGCTTCTATCTATATATGCAATACTTTTCGCCTACCTGACCATGTTCCTTTATCCTGGAGTATACTCCAATAGCGTAGAAGAGCCTATTAACTGGAACAGCTTTGCTTATTATTACTATATTTAGCTATTCTAGTCTATTCTTGTTAGTTCTGACCCTATTCCAAGTACTCTTGTTGTTACATTTATCTAGATCATTTATATAAATTATAACTAACCAATTAGATTGCTTGATTTTCCATAACCTGTATGCAGAGTTATCTCCCTTCTGTACAACAAAAGCCAATATCATTCCCAAAGCCAGTATCATTCCCAAAGCCAATAAGCTATCGAGCAGTTACTGATAAGTCATTGCTCGAACGACTCGAAGCTCATCGAGCAAATGAGCCTTAGAGCAATTGCTCGATCGAGTGACTCGGCATATTGCTCGAATGACTCGAAGTCCGTCGAGCAAATGAGCTATCGAGTAATTGCTCGTTCGAGTGACTCCTCGAACGACTCTTAGACTCATTTCAGAAAAAAGGGATTCCATAGCCATAGGCGTTTTCAAAAAAGGGATTCCACAAATGGGATTCCAAAAAGGGATTCCAAAAGTGGGATTCCGTCTTATGTCGAGTGACTCGCAACTATTGCTCGAATGACTCGAATCCCATCGAGCAAATGAGCCAACGAGCAATTGCTCGATCGAGTGACTCCTCGAACGATGCGACGACTCATTTCAGAAAAAAGGGATTCCATAGCCACAGGCGTTTTCGAAAAGGGGATTCCACAAATGGGCTTCCAAAAAAGGGATTCCACAAAGGGGATTCCGTTTCCATCTTGTCGCCAAAGCTCCAAGGCCACTACAGGTCTATGGTCTATCTGTCCTATCATTAGCTTCAACAACAGTCTTGTTCCATTGCGGCCTTGTACCAGTACTATTGGCTTCTGTTATTCTGCCCCATATCTCATCAATTACTTCCTAGCTATACCTTCGCTGAAGCTTTCAAAATGTTCCATCTGATTTCCCCTGTATACATATAAGGCATTCCGTAAGTGGCCCAGTCCGTAAAATTTGGATTCCGTGTTTTAACATCAACACTCGAGGGTATGGAAAAGGATTAATAACCCCCAATTCAACAATGACTACAAGACTCTGAATAGAGACAACCAACCACTACAAAACAACAAAGGTACAGATCCAACATAACCAAGATCGAAGTAAACATAACAAAGTGAAAGAATGTCAAACTAGTCGGATTGATCGAACTAGTTGGACAGACTGAACAGTTCTGGTCAAATATAACTACGATTGAACTGTTGAAGTCGCAGTGAACAAAGATCCAACACAACTAAGATCGAAGTGATCAAAACAAAGTGACGAAAATCGAACTGATCTGATCGAATATAACCAAACTCGAAGTTAATTGACTATTACAAATTGAACAAAGTTCTGAACTATAACCCTAATTAAGGTATATATAATTAACCCCTTTGAACTGTTTGAATGAACGATAACCCTAATGAATGTATATATATTAAAACCCCTTGAACTGAATGAATTTTTGAACCATAACCTAAATGAAGGTATTAACACTCCCTTTTAAACTGAACAAATTTTTTAACTTAATGAAAATATAGCGAAATATGATCTGAATTAACTTAATGAAAATATAGCGAAAGATGATCTGAATTTTTAAACTACAACCCATTGAACTAAATTCTTCCAATAGGGAAGGGGAATACCCTCGAGTGTTGATGTTAAAACACGGAATCCAAATTTTACGGACTGGGCCACTTACGGAATGCCTTATATGTATACAGGGGAAATCAGATGGGACATTTTGAAAGCTTCAGCGAAGGTATAGCTAGGAAGTAATTGATGAGATATGGGGCAGAATAACAGAAGCCAATAGTACTGGTACAAGGCCGCAATGGAACAAGACTGTTGTTGAAGCTGATGATAGGACAGATAGACCATAGACCTGTAGTGGCCTTGGAGCTTTGGCGACAAGATGGAAACGGAATCCCCTTTGTGGAATTCCTTTTTTGGAATCCCATTTGTGGAATCCCTTTTTCGAAAACGCCTGTGGCTATGGAATCCCTTTTTTCTGAAATGAGTCGTCGAGTCGTTCGAGGAGTCACTCGATCGAGCAATTGCTCGTTGGCTCATTTGCTCGATGGGATTCGAGTCATTCGAGCAATAGTTGCGAGTCACTCGACATAAGACGGAATCCCACTTTTGGAATCCCTTTTTGGAATCCCATTTGTGGAATCCCTTTTTTGAAAACGCCTATGGCTATGGAATCCCTTTTTTCTGAAATGAGTGAATGAACGATAACCCTAATGAATGTATATATATTAAAACCCCTTGAACTGAATGAATTTTTGAACCATAACCTAAATGAAGGTATTAACACTCCCTTTTAAACTGATGAATGAAGGTATTAACACTCCCTTTTAAACTGATGAGTCACTCGAACGAGCAATTACTCGATAGCTCATTTGCTCGATGAGCTTCGAGTCGTTCGAGCAATTGCTCATGGAGTAATTGCTCTTAGGCTCATTTGCTCGATGAGATTCGAGTCGATCGAGCAATTTCTCATGGAGCAATTACTCTCTTGCTCTTTAGCTTATAAGGGATATTTGGGATAGGTATGCCTTGTGATATAGGTAATAGTATCCTCAGATAAGTATCCTATAAAAGGTATCCTCGATAGGTATCCTCAAATAATACAATGCCGGGCCATAGGTATCCTCAAATACTGAAATGAGTCGAAGAGTCGTTCGAGGAGTCACTCGAACGAGCAATTACTCGATAGCTCATTTGCTCAACGGACTTCGAGTCATTCGAGCAATATGCTGAGTCACTCGATCGAGCAATTGCTCTAAGGCTCATTTGCTCGATGAGCTTCGAGCAATGACTTATCAGTAACTGCTCGATAGCTTATTGGCTTTGGGAATGATATTGGCTTTGGGAATGATATTGGCTTTTGTTGTACAGAAGGGAGATAACTCTGCATACAGGTTATGGAAAATCAAGCAATCTAATTGGTTAGTTATAATTTATATAAATGATCTAGATAAATGTAACAACAAGAGTACTTGGAATAGGGTCAGAACTAACAAGAATAGACTAGAATAGCTAAATATGGTAATAATAAGAAAAGCTGTTCCAGTTAATAGGCTCTTCTACGCTATTGGAGTATACTCCAGGATAAAGGAACATGGTCAGGTAGACGAAAAGTATTGCATATATAGATAGAAGCAGAGAATTCTGGATAAATTTGTCCTCTAGCACTACGTGCTATTCTTATTGGGAAATAACACGTCATGAGATAGGGATCCAAAAAGGGATTCTGGGAGAATTCTAATTCAAAACATTACTCCTGTTCAATCGAATGCACCCCCTTGTATCCCTTAGTACTATAGCACTACGTGCTAAGCCGATAAATTGGGGAAATAAAGTCAATTTCGGTGATTTTGGGTGGATTTTGGTGATTTGGGGGATTGTCGGGTTGTTTGTGGTAATCAGATTTACTCCGATTCAATCGAACATACCCACCGAACATACCCCTGTCTTGTTAGAAGCCATTGGTAACATAGCAATCACGTGCTACCATAGAAACCAAGATGGCGGCCTCCTGTATACAAAATGGACGACGGAAGCTCGTATCACCCTAACAACACGCGCTACGCATGCGCACTCACACCACGTATCACTATGGCGATGACGTCACAACATGGCCGCTCACGCGGGTTACCATGACAACACAACATGGCGCCACTAGGTCACGTGACTATGACGTCACATGAGAACCTGCAATGAGATCCTGCCAATGGCCCCTCAAAACCACATCACATACTACTATCACGGCACAATTTGGATTTTACAATGAGTAGCAATGTGTTTAGCAGAACATCTAAGATAATGTAAAAGATTTACGGAAAATAATCTAAATGCCCAGTTTCTCTGAGTAGAGCTCTTGTAACCCGAAACTAATGAAAATTCTCACTGTGCATCTTTGATATAAAACCCCACTTACTTAATTCAAGCTCATAGTGATAGTACCAGGGTTTTCACAGAGGGTTTGTCTGGCTATCTCGTGAAAACATGAAACAAAAGTTACAGTTAATTTTTGAATTGAAAACTGACCCTGACTGAGCCAGAGTATATAGATGAGTAGCTGAGCATAATACTATGCAGCAAAAGAAGATTATTTTAGTCCTCTATTTCATGTTCACAAAAATAGTCTAATTCTTACATTATATGCTGTTATATGCAGAAATCAATGCTGACATTTTTTCGGAGACGGACCAGGACGGACAGTGAGATTTACAATAGTGTTAGGTGACAGGTTTTCAGCTTTCCTACGCTATCTACTATCTTTTGAGTAATGACAATTGGCTGAAACCTCAAGCCTGGACACTTAGCCTGTAGTCAGGTCATTAAAATTAAAACTTCTTCACTAAATTTAAACTGTTTCTTCAGTCTCGGAACTTAACACATGAATGATAATTATTATGAGAGCATTCAGGCCAGAACTTTCAGTTGAGCATTTGTAATTCATGCATTTCAATAAAATGCCAGTATACACTATGCCATAGTGTAAATAGGCATATTATTGAAATGCATGAATTACAAATGCTCAACTGAAAGTTCTGTCGTCAGGTATTAGAACCACCAGAACATAAAGATGTGAAAAAAACAGTTATCAGGATGAAACAATCCTGGGTAATATTGGGTTCAGCACCAATTCCAACTCAAGAATCAATCAGTTCCTCGAAAGTTTTCTCACAACGAAAAATAACAATGAAATTTTTCCCAGTAAAAATAAATGCGTGCTTGATAACAAAGGAGTTAATAACAATTTTCTTTAGTGAAATCTAAATGCTTCTGTTGATGCTGGTTGATGTGTACATAATTAGTTCAGACAGTAGACTAGGATTCAAATTAAGGCAAGGATTGACAACTGGAAGCTCAGTACAATAATTTTTCATTACCCACTGTGGTGATACACTGAAAAAATATAGGTGGTGGGGTGGGTGTCCAAGTGGTCAGAGGAAAAAAATATTTTTTTTGCACGTGGGTGGGTGGGTGGTGGTCAAAAGGTGGACAAAAATATTTTAGGCCTTGTGTCCGGAATTTTTTGGAAGACCCCCCCCCCCCCCCCACCCCCGGTTCTCTCCCCAAGAAAAAATTGAAATTAGTTATTAAATGGAGACTTCTGCCGGCTTTTGGGGTGAAAAATCGCATTATTTTTTTTGGCCGTCAAAATGACGCTTTTCATAAGCATGTTTCAAATTTGCAAGTTCACCAGTGAGTATCCAGTGATAGCTTTTGACTACACAATTACGTCAAGTTAATTTAATAGAGTTATCACTCCAAGAATCATGTTTTCCAAAATTACAACCGTTGGCCAAGAGCATAAAGCCCCCTTCTACGCAACTATAGAGGTAGTGGTTCTTAGTTGAAATGCGTTAACCTTTACCCAACGTAACGGCAAAAACCGGCCAGCGCTATTCACAAAAATCCTCAATTAATTTTCATTATTTTTTGTCTCAAAAACATAGGTTATGACCCCTCATTGGAACGAGCTCGTTCCAATGAGGGGTCATAACCTATGTTTTTGAGACAAAAAATGAAAGAATTTAGTTATTCAAGAATTTTGTTCTGCAAGTGTCGTCTGCTTTTCATGTTAGGTAAAAGGTTAATAGTAAGACCCACTAGTTCTGTTGTGTAGAAGTAAACTGTTAATAAGGTTATAATGGTACTAACTTTGGAAAGATCACTCGGGGGAAAATTACCCAGTTGAATAGCTTGAGGCTACTTAGCTGCTACTGTAGGAATGTTTAGGAAACCCACGTAATACCAAGTATGGAGCATATCTATATAGATAACAGCCTATTGACAGGTTGGGGCACGCCCATTCCTTCCTTACATGAGTGACAACTAGCATTCCAATACGACAGGCATCTTGTCACGCTCGTTTTCTCTCGGGGATCGTGAGGGGGGGGGGAGGCAAGCTTGGCACAGGAGTCAGAACTTTGGGGGCCCAGACCTGACCCAAGAATCCTGGACTCCTGGGCCAAGCCCGTGCCCCCAAAGTTCCGGGCCCCCACCCTCTCCCCGGCCCTGTACCCAAAGTATTTCACTTCTAACAGTGCATGTAACCTTTAGACTGCACACACCTTCGATGAAACCTGTCTATTTCAAATGTTTTTCACTCTCCTTGCTTCGAGTGGCTTAATCATTAGTTTCTAATTTTTTTTTAAAATTTGTTTCCAATTTTAGAATTAATTTAATACCCTTTCATTCGAGAGTATACGAAAACGGTAATGCTCATATTTAGTCAATATAGGATTAATAAATTCCATCGCACAAAATGTTTCGCTGCAAAATTTTGTTTTATTGCAAAAAAAATTTTTAAAGACGCCTTCTGCACAATGAACATCAAGGGAGATAATCTGACACAGACGGTTGACAAAAATGATCAAAAAAACTGTAAAGCGACAATATTCGCAAAAGATAATGCCGATTTTTAGCTTAACTTGATGATGTCAAGGAAAGATATTATTAGTACGATGAGTAGAGGAGAACGTCCTATTTTGATAACTGTGGGCTGTCCATTGAGTCCGCCACATTGAGCCCGCCACGACACCCGTCATGGACTTTTTCAGAACACTGTCCACAATTCATTGAGCACGGACTTCAGGCTCTTCAGCCCGTAATTCTTTTAGGATCATGGTAACTAAATTTTATATACAGGATAGGGTTCATGCTAGATGGGAACGTCCCATTATGGCGGCCCGCTGCCTGCAAAGCTTAAGGTCACCACAACAACCATCTTAAATTGCTTCAGCACAGGCCACAGTTTGCATTTATGCAGCAATTTTCTAGAAATTTCGCACGCTGACTTGGTGTGATTAAATGATGAGAATGGCCTGTTTTGGTCACGTTTGGCTGCCCGAAGTGTCTGCCCGAGGTAGCCGCCACGGCGTGAATCTTAGACTTCTTCAGGACACCCTGCAATCGCATTCATGCATTAGTTTTAATGAAAGTCGGCCAGCTTTCTTAGTATGATAAGAAGGTGAGAATATGCTATGGTGATCACGGTCGGCCACACACACTGACTACCATGCCACCCACCTTGGATTTCTTCAGCACATCCTACAGGTTGTATCTGTGGATCTATTTTCTTGAAACTTCGCGGGATGATTTAGTTTAATAATCCGTTACAGCTGGCTGCCCACAATGGCCGCCATGGCTAATAATTTTTCTAAGTTTTTTTTTTCTGACCGATAATAAACCCCTTCCTAACAACCGCAAAAACCCCCAAATAATTATGTCACAATTTACTAAATTCAACATTAGGTAGGTAATTATGACATTAATCTCATGCTTGCAGCATAAAGTCAAAGTAAGCTACAGTGTAACTGGCGCCTCCATTAGAATAATAGTCGAGTTAGTATTATTATATTTCCGTCAAGTAGAAATAGGTTAACCCTTTACCTAACGAATCGCCCGCATCCGCCCGCGTAATATGCAAATTGAGCAGCTGAAAAAATTAAATTTTTCAAAATATTTCAACAAAACCATATCACGTGACCCCTCATTGGAACGAGCTCATTGAGCTCGTTCCAATGAGGGGTCACATGATATGGTTTTGTTGAAATCTTTTTAAAAATTTTAAAAAATTATTTTTAAAATAATAAATTTTGATATCGTCTGCGTTGGGTAAAGGGTTAACCTTTTACCCAACGTAATTGCCAAAACCGCTCGACACTGTTCACTAAAACTGCCATTTAATTTTCATTGTTTTTTAAAAAAAATTTTGTCACCAAAAACATGGCCTATGACCCCTCATTGGAACGAGCTCGTTCAGCTCGTTCCAATGAGAGGTCATTAGCTATGTTTTTGAAACAAAAACGGAAAATCTTTAGTTACTCAAAATTTTGCTTCCAAGTGTCGTCTGCTTTTCGTGTTTCGTAAAGGGTTAAAACAAACAATTAAGCATTTTTCATTCAAAACAACATGCACGATTTTCACCATTGATTGAAGTCTTTCTCAGTTTTCAAGCATGAATTGACAAAAGACGTTGATATTTCTCAAGCAATTTGGTGTCAAACCAGCCCTGAATACATCTTTAGAAACAAAGTCGTTAAATATTATAAATATTGCACAGCTTGGAATTGACTGTGCCAAAATATGACTTTTATTCATCGAGGACCACGAATTGGGCATTAGCCACAGTCAACAAACATGTCGCGCCATAATTATTATATTATATCGAACAAATGAAGGAATAATCTCATCGCCAATGTCAAGCATGAATTCCACCAGGCATAGTCCTGGAACCGAGTCACTGGACTAAAAACTGTAAAGGTTTTCGGAAGGTGGCCCTGGCGGGAGTCAATCCCAAGAGTTCGGCATCCAATCGCCTAGCCATAAATGCTCTGCCAACGTACCAACTGCGTTGACGGCAAATTAAATTCAAGCAGTTGCATCTTCACACGATGGACACGATGGCGGAATTAACATAGCAAGCCGTGTATCAGTGTTATTTATTTATTGGAGTTTAACGACACTTTCGACCGCAGTAACAGTGTTAGACCAATCTGAGGTGTGATGCACGTCAAATGAATGCAATGCGGAATTCTGGTATCGCGAGAGACAGTCAACGCAAAAACGTCAAGGGAACGAGACCAAGGAATGCGACGGTAACCACGTGGACGTCAATGGCTACGAAGAGATACGTGGATTCGAAGATTTACGACCTATTGATCCATTGACGTTCCTCAGGGTCGTGGCGATATGGGACCAGGGACGTGGCTAGATCCTTCCCCATCCCCGATCCTTCCCCTAGTTGGAAATTCACTACCGAGAAAAATTTGAAATTGAAGCCACGAAAGGGGGCATAAAATTGATTCTAGTAACTGAAATGTCAACACATTTATGATAGAATTATCAGGTTATTATTATTTGGTATTATTCTGGGAATTGAATATGTGCTAAACAAATGCTCAAGCTGAGAACTTTGAGCAATTCACACTGTCCTAACATTAAATCAGATCTTATGCAGGGAGGGGGGGGGGGGGGTGGAAAAAATTTGCAAAACACTGATGCCGGTGTGGGTGGATGGTCAAGGAGGACAAAAAAAATTTTTCCGATGCTTGCAAATTTTTTCCTCAGACACTTTGGGGCAAAATTGTATACCATAATCAGTGAAGTATCATTCAGGAACCAATAAAAAGACACTCAAGTTATCAGGGGGTACCTACCATGGGTTATATTCGATTATAAAACTGTTATTGCGGCTGAGCTATGATTCGGCTTAAAGTGATACAATGTATGACATATTGAATAATACAAGTTAAAATGCATCACTAATTGCAATTATCAAACACTGCACTCTGAGGATAAGTTATCTTGAGGGTGTTCCGTTTGATTAAATTTCTAATATGTTCACCCTGGTGAGATCGACTGGCTTAGATGAGGAGCAAAGACAATTATGTGAAGTCAGGAACAGTTACAGATTTCAGCTGCAGGAACGGATACAACGATGTATCCAGAGATAATACGAAAACACCAATGACTCTTATTGCCATTGTAGGAAGTATGTAACACAAAAACTACTAAACGTTGAACCTGACCCCCCCCCCCGCCCCCCCCCCCCCCCCCCCCTGAATTTGTATGATATTTTACAAAGCTCTCTGAATCTGTCGAATACCATATATATTGTTGGTTTCTACAACATGTCTGAACACATGGAGAGATAACTGTAGGTAAAAAGTTAATGATATGACATTCAAGAGTGTTATTTATTTATTTATTTATTTTTTATTGATGTTTAAGGTCACATATTTATGCACAATGGCTAATCATGATCGTGACAGTTTTACGGGTGGAGGAAGCCGGAGTACCCGGAGAGAACCACCGAGCAACGACGAGCAGCTGCCAGCTCCCCAACATCGTAACTCCGCACTGCAGCACAGGCAGGGTTAGATTGGTTGAAGACATGCGTACCATCGACGTGCAGTACGCCTTAGTACACGGTGTCATCGTGCCCCCACGCAGGCAATGGAGATGAAGTGTCTTGCCCAAGGACACAACGCGGTTGCCGCAGGTGGGATTCGAACCGAGGATCTATCGGCTTGCAGCCTGCACCTCTACCTACTGAGCCACCGCGCTCCCCATTCAAGAGTGTTAATGAATTACAATAAAACATGCCTCAAGAGACCGATGTCTTTGGAGACCATGTTTTATATGGAATTGTAAAACTTGAAAAAAATTACATGGGGTGGGTGGGTGGGTCCTCCGACCGGTCAAAAACAAAAAATCGGCATCGGTGTCTGCAAATTTTTTCCTAATCCCCGCTGTTACAACCAGTAGTGTATAAATTTACCAGTAATGTCGAAATCGACCAGTAATGTCGAAAAAATAACCAGTAATGTCGAAATCAACCAGTAATGTCGAAAAAATCGACCAGTAATGTAAAAATCCGTAATGTCGAAAAATTAACCAGTAGTGTCAAAAAGTGACGACCAAAATGACGATTTTTCACAAAAATTTCAATATTTTTTCGGGTTGCTCAAATTGTTCTTTTGCCTATATTTATCGACTTTTAACCATTTTCGCGCAAGTTTAAACATTTACCCCAGTAAATATGGAATTTTATGTTTAACAATTATTTCCCTCTTTCATATGCACAACATATCCCATCCTATTTGCTCTCTCTCTCTCTCTCTCTCTCTCTCTCTCACACACACACTCTGCCTTTGCACTCTCCCTCTCTCTCTGCCGTTGCCCCTCTCTCCCTCTCTCCCTCCCTCTCTTTCTCTCTCTCTCCTCTTTCTCTCTATCTATCTCCCTTCTCTTTCTATCCCATGTCCCTCGTACTGTAGCCAGCGCGTTCCACACTTTCATGCTGCTGCCGAAAGGAAGATGAACCAAGTAATCATGAGGACTTCATCTAAAAAGCTAGATTCCAGCCATCGTTTTTTGACGGTGTGCAATGGTCTAGTGGTTTAGACGCTGACTCCTAATTGCCAGGCGGTGTTGCCGAGGGTTCGAATCCCGGCGGGGGGGAGGGGGGGGAGGGGGGGGGTCAGAAACCAACATTCAAAAATTCCTCTAAAACATGATTGTGTCATTTGAAAAAAACACACACAAGCCCGTGCCAGTCTTCATCTGAGGCCATCCACAGCACTTTCGTCGTACTGTAGCCAACGCGTTCCACACTTTCATGCTGCTGCCGAAAGGAAGATGAACCAAGTAATCATGAGGACTTCATCTAAAAAGCTAGATTCCAGCCATCGTTTTTTGACGGTGTGCAATGGTCTAGTGGTTTAGACACTGGACTCCTGATTGCCAGGCGGTGTTGCCGAGAGTTCGAATCCCGGCGGGGGATCAGAAACCAACATTCAAAAATTCCTCTAAAACATGATTGTTCCATTTGAAAAACACACACACACACACACACACACACACACACAACACACACACACACACACACACACTACTCTGACTTGAAATTAATATATCCCAGACGTCCGATCCAGACGACCGATCCCCCCCCCCACACTCCCCGGATGGGTATTCCAGTGTCTCACTGGGTGAATACAATGGAGTAACAGTGGAGTTAAAATAAAACGCCTATAAAGTGAAAAAACACCCCCGGACTAGTAAAACTCTCTGTGGAGGAACATAGGGCGTCGGTCCGAGAATGTTAGGGTTAGGGTGTGGTGATGACGGTGGTGGAAAAGTGGTCGCACTGTGGTGGAGGATGGGTTAGAGGCGGTAGTCGGAAGTAAGGATAGTACAGTGACAACTCTGAGGCTTTGCGAGGAAGGTAATGAGGAGAAAGCCGGAGTATGCCAAGAGGCACGAGGAGCGTGAGGAGGTGGTGTGTTTCTGTCCTACCTGTTACCCTGCATTTTATTTCTGCCCTAGAAGTAAATTAACCTAAGCGGGGATAGTATTGGCATTTCACCAGACAGCTAACGTCTGCTAGGTCAAGTCTACCCGGATGGCCTAGGCATCTTCCCCTATAGACTTAGAGTCTCCACCCCTCCATGATCGATGCCGCTCTACCTACGTGAATAACCACGGCTAGCTAACCTTTTCATAATGGACTAGGGTCACCAGGGTGGAGTAGACCCTAGCATGAGTCAGATGACTGACATATGTTACCTCCGCTCAAAGGAGTTGCCGTGGGAGCAGGGTCGAAATGCAGGATCAGTACTCGTCACAAATAACCCTCTTTATCACTAATATGCTCACCCTTCTCACCCTCTTTGTCACAATCACCCTTCTCACAAAGCCTGGGAGTAGTCAGTCTTTCAACTTTGTAGGGCTGGAACCCGATGGGGTCATGCGACTAGAAGTATACCATTTTCGGCCGGGGTGGGGGGGGGGGGGGGGTGGTAAATCTTGTGGGTGACCCATCCGGTTAGACAATTAAGCGATAACGTTGGCCTGCCGTGGAAAGCATTTGGAGGCGCATTAAAAGGGTGTTCCAATTATCGGCTTTATTTCAGTCATTCGAAGTGTCTAGTTTAGTCCGCGTCGGAAATGGGTAGTATCTGCTGGATTAAGGTCCACACAACATGATTCACCAAAGCAGAACATTAGCCGGTATGTGGCAAAATTCGTTCGGCTTCTCGGCCCATTCCTTTAATTTGATGTTTAACAGCCGTCGATCGAGTTCGGCGTGAGTCGGGTTTATTGGGCACCGGGAGGTGCTAGTTGCCCCGCAGGTCAAGATGACCTACCTGGGTAATCATTTGACAGCCTCTAGCGATTGTCGGCGCTACTCCTGTAATTCGATGATGCACAGGGCTGAAACAAGTGGGGTCCATAGCCTTAGCCCTTACTGAACTATCTGGACAGACTATCAAGGCAAATCGGGGCATAGGCAGTGGCGAGACAAGGATACCCCCCCCCCCCCCCCCCACACACACACACACACACAGCGGACTTGTGTACAGATGGGGCCCTCAAACCCATGGCGGTGACAAATATGGTTGGGCCTGGTGTGAGAAAATATGTGTGCGTGTACATGTGCTGGACTCTGCACATGTAGATAAACATGAAGAGGAAACAAATTGGAATGATTTATAAGGAACAATGTGAAATAACAAATCACAAAGTTGTTATTTCACCACAAAGTTGTTAGAAGTTCCACCACATACTTGTTACTTGAAAAAGGGAGGATTTATACGGGGCGCATCCAACGCGCTCCCTCTAATTTCTAAGAAATCCTATATCAAAATATTGCCTTCATGGGTAGTTAACTTACCCCCTGCACTCTGATGCTGGATTTACTCACGATTCGTCCTTGTTTATCCATAGTTATCCACCCCCCCCCCCAACACTAGAGTTGTCAAATGTACAATAATTTATGTTTTGATTGACGAAGCTCGTTGAGCATTGTCGATCAAAGTATAAATTGTTGAACCTTTGGCAACATTATGAGATATAAGTCAACATGAGAAAATTTGAAATTCTAAGAGTGAAGAGGGTTAAATTATAATCTTGCTACGGAGTTTGTTGAAAATAAATTATTCTTTTACAACTGACTGGAGCGTGACAACAGGTACGCATCAGTCAATTTATAATAGGATAATTTTCAACAATGTAGTAACAGAATAATTGACCTAGCTCAACAGAAATAATTAGTTATGCACACTGTTCTCCGTTGGCATCATATTTTATGCCCGACAACCCTATTTGTGATGGAACCCCTAAAGGTCGGGTCACCGTGGTCGTACTCCACCCACTCCCAATGATATCCCACCACTGGACATTGCCCGGCTTCCCCGGTTAAGCATGACGTCAAGATAACGTAATGTCGCGTCAGGCCGCGATACCCTATATAGTGTCCAAAATGACCGAATTCTTCTCAAATGGGAGCTTCTATTTGCGCGCGCACGTGCTTGCACGAATGTCAGTGGAGATGATGCCGCAAGGTCGTGGGACATCATGTGTACCCATAATGTACCCGAATATTGGTCACGTGATGACATCCTGCTGTCTGACATACTTGTGCCTAGTTCCGGGGAATTTTTTTCGGGTAACCAGGTACGATAGGCGTGTGATATACTACTTTCGCACACACGTACGTACGGGCGGACGGACGGGAGGGGATCTTTAATATATCTCACCAGGACCTCCTTTGGAGGTCAGTGGCGTAATAATGCTAGTTTGGCATGAATGTGACCAATCTGGGTGACAATAAATTAGGGGCGCGTGTTGTTACATCGGTAGCGCATCGGGCTCGGAATCCGAATGTTGTATAGGATCCGAGTTCGATACCCGACCAAAGAATTTGCGTTGTATCCTACGGCAAGGCACTTCACCCCAAATGCCAGTGTGGGAGAACGGTGGCGCCATGTCCTAATGCATATCGCACGTTGATGGAACAAATGCCTTCAACCAATGCTCACTCTGTGCAGGCAGGGTTAACCCTTTCAAACCAAAACTGAACTCCTGGATGGTTTGATCTATTTTGCGTGTTGTCCGTGTAGTTGGTAGGGTCTACATTGTATTCTTGGGGGATATTTGTCATAATCGAGTCCAGAAGCCCATTTGGGCTGTTGGACTCGATTATGACAAATAATCCTCTAGAATGTTTCACTAGAAGCTTCCTGTACATGTCTGTGGTGAATTTTTCTTTACGCAAAAATATTTGCACTACGAGTTGAAAGGATTAATACGTCGGAGAGTATGGCAGTTACTCGCTGCTGTTCGGTGGTGCTCTCCGGGTAATCCGACTTCCTCCAATCGTAACACTACCGCACACGTTATGAGCTTGGCTGTTAAAGCGTCGTAAAACGCCAGCCAACCAAACAGACAGAATAAATTACGTTGGGGCATTTGGGTAGTTAATAATTACGCCCATTACTTGATTGCTTAGATATTATGACGTTTAAAACAAGATAAAACACAAACTTGATAAAACATCAAATATAATATATGGATGCCACTGTGACTGGCTGTATAAGCCAGTTCTGATGGTGTATCTATATTTTAGCTAAGTAAAGAGATATGAATAATTCTCAATACACGTATTGAGTTTATTTAAAGCAAAAATGTGTCAATTAACCCGCTGCATTCTGATGTCGAGAATACGCGAAAACCCCCCCCCCCCCCCCCCCCACCCTCAGCTCCACCCCCATCTCTCTGTCATCAATGGTTATCTGCCGCCTGTGTTGTCAAAAATTCAGCAATTTAGATTTTGGTTGACAGAGCTCCAATGGAGCTCTGTCAATCGAAATCTAAATTGCGGAATTTCAGACAATGCAGTGGAGATAACCATAGATGACAAGGATTTTTGACACCAGAATGCAGGGGGTTAAAGGGTGAACACTCCGTAGATTGCAGGGAAGTTCTCAACATTGATACAATGGAAGAATATGCCATGACTGTTCCCGCAAGCGTACTACTCATTCCTCGTGAAAACAAAAAAAAATGCAATACTACACTTCGGATATTGTCCGAACTTCTACATTTATGACGAATATATAATATATAAAAATGATATAAGAAATCTTTAATGACATAAAATGATACATACATGTCTCTCTGTCTGTCTGTCATGATGTCTGTCCGTTCGTGTATTTGCGGCTATTATGTCTGTCTGTCTGTCTGTCTGTCTGCCTGTCTGTCTGTCTGTCTGTCTGTCTCTCTGTCTGTCTGTCATGATGTCTGTCCGTTCGTGTATTTGCGGCTATTATGTCTGTCTGTCTGTCTGTCTGTCTGTCTGTCTGTCTGTCTGTCTGTCTGTCTGTCTGTCTGTTTGTTTGTCTGTCTGTCTGTCTGTCTCTCTGTCTGTCTGTCTGTCTCTCTGTCTGTCTGTCTGTCTCTCTGTCTGTCTCTCTGTCTGTCTGTCTGTCTGTCTGTCTGTCTGTCTGTCTGTCTGTCTCTCTGTCTGTCTGTCTGTCTGTCTCTCTGTCTGTCTGTCTGTCTCTCTGTCTGTCTGTCTGTCCATCGTTATTGCTTCCAGTATCGGTCATAAGCAATGTAGACTTTAAAAGTTCGTTGCCCGAGTGTTGAGTGTTCTATGTCCCTGTTGGAAATTCAACACTCTAGCACGTAGGCGACGTTTTGATAAAATTTGTGATGTATAGATATAAAGTGAGAACTCAAAAACTGTCTCCAGGGAAAATAATGGAAACTGCCTTAGAATTATAAATGATTAACTCTTAATTACTATTAACGAAATTAATATAAGCCATGCGGTTCGCTTTTACCATTTCTAAATCTAGATTCAGTTAAACTTGATTCAAATGAAATGATTCTATTACAAAATCTAACACTCCTTGCACATTTGGGCCACCGAGCTTTGTTCTGACTTAAGCTCGATTTCGCCAAAAAATGTCTACAACCAGAAACCAGTCAATGCGTGAGCAATCGCGCCTAAGTGTCAGCCATGAATTAAACCATTGTGAATTTCCAGAAAAAGCTGTCTTATCCTTAAAGCGAGGCCACTCTGAGGGCCAGACTTTTGAATAAGCATTCTCATGCTTATCATAAACTCATTACCAGCAGAATTAAAATTCAGCTGCGTAGCAAGGGACGGTGAAATGTATAGTGAGGGAACATAGTTTGTTGCAAGAGCTCGAAAGTTTAAACAAACGCGATTGATCGTGCCTAGCATAGATGGATTTGACTGCAACGACATGCGAATGATTATTTCAAAAATTTCGTTTGGAAACACTGGGCGTGAAGTATTGCTGTCGCTACGTCTATATGTGTCTCTGCTACGTATTGTATTAACTGCATGTTCGACACTCATTCTCACAGGAGTTTCAGTATTGTTGATCCCCCTACTATATGCCACCTTTTTTATACAACTTTCATCCTTATTGACATTCCCTTTCTGATCACTTCTGCATACTTTCACATTATCCGTGTTACTTTCGGTTGCTTTCGCACACAATAACTCACAATTCTTGCTTACCATTTCACTCCCAGACTCGGGGTCTTCACTCTCCGCAGAACCACCACACACGTTATACGCCTAAGCTGGCAATTTGTGTCTGTATCAGTTATATGATCTTGACACTCTACCCTTTTGAACCAGTTTTAGCCACCCTTTCTACAACACGCCCCTGTCTGTTCTCACACATCCCCTGACTTACTCCCGTAGACCAACTGCTGTTATTACCCATGCTTCCATCTGTGTCATACTGACTGCTATTTTCACATTTGTCGTAAGTATCATTACCAACATAGCAAGGGTCGACTCCAAACGCTTCACAATACGATTGTAAGTCATTGGCCGTGAGTGTGGATAGGAGGCTAACGTAATGGTCACCGTGTCCTTCAGCAAAATGACCGATAGTAAGAACTGGTAGCCCCGCCGTAGCATGAGTTGGAGAAATCATCCGCATGTGCATTTCCCCCATATTTGAAACAATCAATATATCAACGTTAAATATATCTGCGATTCTTTGAATTGTAAGGTGATCCCCGTATGTACCATCCCGGGCCATATTAGCTAAATATTTATCCAAATCATTTCCATCAATGAAATTACAAAGAGGTTCGTTGTCAATAGCCCTACGATTTGCTCGCATATTAGCGACCACTTCCCGTCGTAATGTTTCCGGTGACCTGTGTATGCCAATTCGCTGTAACTGGTCAGCAAAGGCAGCAAATTGACAGTTTCCATCACCGTCAGGATCTAAACCAGACCGAAAAGCCCTGGTCAGTAAAAACATTTAGTCGGTCTGAGTGTGTCATTGGTATGAGATATTTGGCACGGTGGTCGGAACGCTTCACAACAGGGACTTTAACAGCTAAATCGTCAACTGGTACCCACTTTACAGTTTGTTGCCCACCAGCCAATGCAAATTTCACTCTATACCGGGCCGATTTCAAATTTCTACATTCAACAATAGCGTCAACTACTTTGGATCGACTCAGCCTAGACTGCTTGCCTCGAAGGCGCACTAAAACATTTTGACCGATGGTATAAACAGGAGGTGGATTATCTTTGAGGTGTTGCTTAATTGTTCTGTCATTGATTCTCTTTGTTGCCCTCATGGCATCATGTCGCAACTTATCGCGCTGTTTATTGAATTGTCTATAGTCTCTTGGTGTGGGTGTTTTTAGGTTCCTTGCTTGTATAGTCTGAGTTTGGACAGATGTTTCACATTGTGGTCTGAGTGACCTATTCGATTCCCGCCCATAGTAAATTTCAAAAGGAGATTTCCACTCCAGTTCTTCACGTTTTTCTTCATTAAGTATTGCATTGATGCAAATTTTTCACCCAATTAACGCCTTTTCTTTTGTAGAGAAAGAAATCGTAC